>OMLB01038857.1:6770-23895 GCA_900302555.1 Myripristis jacobus | reverse complement strand
TGTAATCAGGGCTTCCTGTTAATGTATTTAACTGTGACGGGACACAACATTTAATTTGTACTTCTATATTGCACTATTATTGTTATGATTTTAATAGTTGTCTTTACCGCCCCATTGCATTTTCTCATGTCACTAGCACTCCTCACTGCTACCACACACACACACACACACACACACACACACACACACACACACACACACACATCTCCGCATCTCCAGGCCTCCCTTCATGGCCAGTGAACTGATGCGGGGCGATAAGGGCCGTTAGCGAGCGGCATAATATGCTGTTTCAGCACGAGACATCAACTTGGGCAGGCGAGTGACGCGTGAGCATCCAAGCAACAGATGGCCCCGCCCCCATCGCTTCCTATATGCAGCCATCTGCTCGAGTCCGTTTAATAAATCGTGGGATAAGTGCCTGTTTTACTCAATGTTGTCGATTAGCCACGTGAGCACATCCCCGGTCCCCGGACATGGAAGTGAAGCGCACTTTGGCGCACGGGGCCGCAGTTGGTAAAGTTCAGCCAGAGAGCGCGAGAGGCAGAGACGAGCGCGGTCTCGAGCACAGATGTGCGCATTAGCATAGCATAGCAAGCACCACGGGATCAATGCGGGGGCACGTGCGAGTCGCGGGACCCCGGCTGTCAGTGGACAATGATGACAATAAACCCCCGCGGCGCAGCGGCTCGCCACGCACGAGGACTCGCCGGCGTTTGTTGTGCCATGGCATTTGTTGTTGAATTTGAGGAAAAAAAAATATTGGGAGGAACAGTGAGATAAACAATAAACCCAGTCAGTATTAAATGCACCACTATGATATCAGAGGTCGTCTACAGTTTTAGTGTTGGAGGTGACAGATGTGCACGAGGCCTATTGTGTGAAACTGAAATTATTCTATCATTTAGGTGTTTGATGTAGCTTTAAAAAAAAAATCGTAGGTAAAGCCTATTGTGTGGATTTAGTTGCTGCTTGAGAATTCACAGCAGGAGCAACTGCAAATGCCCAAAAAAGAGTGCTTCAAAGTTGAGGCAATCAAAATAAACATATAGTTTAAATCCGGTGCACGAATGAACACCATGCAAATTAACTAAACCTACCAACTCTGATGTAAATAAATCAATATAACACTACTATGGTGACCTGATAGTAGGGTTTGTTTTTGTTTTTTTTTAATCTCGTTTGGTATTAGGCACGCCGGCCACGACACCAATCGATTGGATAATTCTGGCTTGACTCACTGGACAGCGGAATATGACGCTAATAAAGTGAAAGAAAATTGGATGACCGGGTGAACAACGCACACACCTGCTCTTTGCGCACCAAGCTGTCAAAATCACTTACATACACCGAGATGGAAGAGCGTCTCTTTACTCAGCTAAGGCTATACTGTGCTTAATTAAGTGGAAAATTCCTAATCCAACCGACTAATGGATGGATAGTGACAATCAATTGAGATAATTATTCAGAATGCACAACACACGTTGCATTCAAGAAGAGCAATGTTGTTGTTTCGCCGTGGTTTTAAGTTTGGAGAATGTCCATTAGAACGTTTTTTTTTCTGCATTTAGGCTACAAGTGCACTGGGGCAGTCTCTCTGTTTCGCGCACGCACACACACGCATGCACGCACAAATGCGCGTGCACTCACACACATACACACACACACACACACACACACACACACACACGATTGTTTGGTGAAACTTTTGGCCACGAGCCCGCCACGCGCGTTTGGATCAGTTGGACATGGGTGGGGCGCCGGAGGGAGGCGCTTCCTCGGCTAAAGGCTTAAGGCAAAAATATCAGGCTGCCAGTCGGAGATGAAAGTCCCATGCGCGCCGATGGCTTTCTGAGGGAGCACAAGAGTTGGGGACACTGGCAGATGCTCAAAGAGATAAACGCAGCGGCTGTGGAGTAATCACTCAGTTTGGTTGCGCGTCTTTGAAATTAGCTGAGGCGTCTGCTAATTTGCGAGGAGCAAGCTGTGAATCCAAACAGGTGAGTTTACCCATTTCTCCGTTTCATGTAGCTGTTCATTTCTTGTAAACAGATTGATGAGAAAAAAAAACATCCTTTAAAAAATGAAAGAAATCTGCTCCTTTCGACAACTGTTAACTTTTCAGCCATGCTGTGTTTTTTTTCCTTGCGTGTGGTAGAAAGCGGCCAGCTTGATAGATAAATCCAAGTGACGAGTGACCATTTTCAGTGGAAAAAGTAGTAGCTGACAGTATTTAAAAAAAATAAATTAAATTAAAAAAAATCGCATTATTTTACAGAGCAGACAAGTGCGTGCGTAATGCTCTGAACAAATTACAGTAAACCGTCCCACTTTTACGCACTACTGCACAACGACAAACTGGGAAAATTTCGTTCAAAACAATAGTATTCTCTCTGTGTCAACGCTGCATTCACTTATCATTATTATTATTTTATTACACATTAACCATTGTGTTAATTCAAATTCATATCTGCCTTCATTCGGAGGAAGAAAAAAAAATAAGCGATCGAGTTTGAAAAAAGAAAAATAGACAAAACAAATGAACTCATGTAACTTCTTTAAACATTATTTGGGCCGCCTGTTCCCATGATTGTTGATTTGCATGTTGCCCCCTTTTTAATCTTTAGCTTTATATGCCGGGTAAATCCTGTCGTGTCCCAGATTGACAGCGTCTCTGTAGCGACGACGACATAACAGCAGGGAACCACTCAGTTCATCCTGAAACAGCATGCCCTGATATTGGACTGTAGAATAATTATATTAAATCTAAATAGCTTTGGTCTGGTCTCAGAATAAAGCAGAGACATTTAAATAGTTCTCTGCAAGACGAGTGAGCTGTCCACAGTGGTAGTGCTGAAACGAGAGCACTCGTGAGTCACTCTCTCAGTGAAAGGCACTTCTGCTTCTTCTCAACACTACATTTGACAAAATTAGTCATTATACTTCCATATTTTAGTAAGTCTTCCACTGACATGTAACTTAAGTGGATATATTAATTAATCAACATTACATAACATTACTCTAGTAGATTGATTAATCAGTATGCTCTGCTTCAGATCACAATGATGACCAAACCATTTGGGAAGACCGGAGATGTCAGTGAGCTGGTGAGCTCCCTGAGCTGGCTGGAGGAGGACGTCAGCTCCCAGGATGGAGAGGAGAGCCCCGAGATGAGGGGGCGCTACGGGCTGGCTGCTGGAGGCCGGATCCGGCTCTCCACAGAAATGGGCAGTGAGGATATGGAGGAAGAGGAAGAGGAAGATGAGGAGGAGGAGATTGGACCAAATGGAGAAAAGGCTCCCAAAAGGAGAGGACCCAAGAAAAAGAAGATGACCAAAGCTAGACAGGAGAGGTTCCGCGCCCGGCGGGTCAAGGCCAATGCCCGTGAACGGTCACGCATGCATGGGCTAAATGATGCTCTGGATAATCTGCGGAGAGTGATGCCCTGCTACTCCAAGACCCAGAAGCTGTCAAAGATTGAGACTCTGCGGCTGGCCCGCAACTACATTTGGGCCCTGTCTGAGGTGCTGGAGACCGGCCAGTCCCCAGAAAGCCATGGCTTTGTGGAGATGCTGTGTAAAGGCCTGTCTCAGCCCACCAGTAACCTAGTGGCCGGCTGCCTGCAGCTGGGACCCGCTCCGATGCTGCTCAGCAAGCTGGAGGACAAGTGTGGAGGCCCTGGGGCGGGTGGTGTGGGGGGTCAGGCTGGCCATCCCCTCAGCTATCCATCCCCAGGCCTCCCCAGCCCCCCCTACGGCTCCCTGGAGGCCTCCCACCTCCTCCATATGAAGGGCTTCAAGGGGCCGGCCTATGACAACCCCTCCTCTAACGAGTGCAGCAGCGGCACCCCGCCATATGATGGGCCCCTCACTCCCCCCCTCAGCATCAGTGGCAACTTTGCCCTGAAGCAGGAGCCCTCTCCCCATGAGTCAGAGAGGAACTACACACCCCACCCTGGCCATCCTGCACACTACCTTTCGTCCCACCACTACCCCGCTTCCGCGATGGGTGGCTTGCCAGGGGGGCCTCAAGCCCACACACTCTTCCAGTCCGCACGCTACGAGCTGCCCCTGGACATGGCCT
Organism: Myripristis jacobus; assembly: GCA_900302555.1. Taxonomy (NCBI): domain Eukaryota; kingdom Metazoa; phylum Chordata; class Actinopteri; order Holocentriformes; family Holocentridae; genus Myripristis; species Myripristis jacobus. Next base: position 19,815 of record OMLB01038857.1, on the reverse strand, counting down.
TCGAATCCTTCCCCCCCTCTCACATGGTCACCTCTCAGATGGGCACCATCTACACTGAGTGACACTGCTGTGAGACTGGCCTGGGGAGAATCACTGTCTCAGTGAACTGGTGTCAGACCCATGGCCATGCTAATGACTGTATAGAGACAGTGGTTTGCATTTACATTGTCCAGTACTCTGGGAGAGCATGGAAGGCTCTGAGAGTGAGAGAGAAAGAGAGAGAAAGAAAGAAAGAGAGAGAGAGAGAGACTCACCACCTCAACTCAATCTACCTGATACAAACACGCACCCATAACTTTTAAAAAATTTATTTATTCTTTTTTTGTTACAATTATTTGTGTCAATATTTGGATTGTTTCTGGATAAGTTGCCTGTTCCACTGTAACTGGATGTAGCTGAGGATAGGTTCATCAAATCAGATATTCAGGTATAAGCACTGCACAGGTTTGTCATGTGCAGGGTCTTGAATGAAAACAAGAATTTTGTGCAAAGCTCTGTGTGTCTGCAGAGAAACCGATCAAAACGTCATCCAACAGAAACATGAATTGTGCACTGAGGCCTGTAGCCAATGTCCTCCCTGCCATAAGAAGAGCAATGCATTTATTTATATCTGTATTTAATATTTATTTTGATAACATTTTGTCCGTTTTATATGTTGTTTTTTTTTTCAGCACAGTTTTTGTTTCACCCTGTCTTCTTGGTAAGTTGTCAGTCACTGGCAGCTACACTGATGATGTATTTAAATTATTTATTTGAGATCTTTCAGGTACTTGTTTCATTTGGTGTCATTCACAATTTTTGTCATACTGTACCACTGTAAATATTTTGCTGTTTCGCACTTAATTGAATAAATATTCTTATATTATATACTATTTCCATAGTAACAGTTTGCCATGTGTTTTTTTCTGTGATGTTATCAATCTCTATTTTTGGGTTATTAATTGTCACTCATGAACACAAATCTCACTTGAAAACAATTCAATATGCCATCTAATGCTGGCATGTTTTTTCATGACAACAGTCAGCATCAACAAGAGTAGGTACATATATTTTTGGTTTTCTTTTTTCTGACAGCTCCAAGAAACTGATTCATGTGGACGCCAGTTAGAGATTGATGATGTCTAGAGCAGAGGGTCCAACACTTTTTCACAGCCCACAAATAGATGAACATTAGACCATGGAACCCAGTTCCTTCTGACTTTGTCCCCAAAAGAACCACCTGAGATTTCTGTGGTTTTGTATGGAGTTTAACCATCTGTATTGTAAGGGGGAGGGATGAAAACTATAAATACAATAGACATCCTTATGCAACCTCACATTGTACTAGCTTCTCGGGAGTGATACTCAAATATTTCTCATTTTGCTGGAAACCACCTGCAACCCCCTGAGGCATCCCCAGCAGTCTCCAGACCCCACTAGCTACCACTGGTGGAAAAAATAATCGTATCAATTATCAGTAAAATCCCCTGTATCACACAGGTCAGCTGATTAGTGCTAATATTCCCTGTGCACACACAGATTCGTTGACTGTCTTCAATAAGTTCAGATATCTAACATACCAATGACTATCTATTGATGTATAAAAAGTATTGCAATAACATCTCAATACTATACTAGATGTATGATGATGTGAGAAAATGTTTTGTTTTGATACTAAACAAGAAAAACAAACAGGAAATGGAATCAGCGATGAAAGAAAATGAATGCCTATTTTGCAGTATAAGGTACATGCGTATCCTGATACCAAAATAACTGAAAATTCAAAAGGCTGCTATCTGCAATAGAGGAGAACTGTGTGGCTATGCAAGAGAGATCTGTTGTAGGGTGTTGTTTGTGTGTGTGTGTGTGTGTGTGTGATGTCATTCAGAGGCGTGCTCCGGGGTTTCTATCAGGTCAGGCGGGAGGCTGCTGTGGGCCATGGGAAAACAGCTCAGGGGAACAGGTGAATGTGTCACAGAGGCGTCTCGGAGACTACTTTCTCCCTCTCCCACATGCCCCATTTTCCCATCTACCTCATGCCAAAACACTGTAGGGCAGGAATTTATCAGAGTACGTGAAAGAAAAGCTACAGCTGCTTTGGAAAAAAAAAATACAAAAAGAAATTTGGTCTTCCTAATTTTCCTAAGAACAAATAATCTCAGAATTCATCACAAACCAAGAATTTCAAAGGAGCTGTCAGGGGAGATACAATAGAGGCAATGAAATATATGCTAATGCCTATTTTCAGATCCACTCAAATTTAACTGGCTGTGGTCCAAACACATTCATATCATTCAACAAAATCACCAAAGTCTCAGTTTTGACTTCGACGATTGTGTTGTGGCACATGATGGCTCTTGACATTAACAAAGAGCTGGTCGGCAGAGTGCAAAGATGGAGTGTTGAGAGCATGAGAGTGTATGTGAGTGTGTTTATGATTGGGGTCCTTAAAGAAATTTTAAAAAGGGCAAGGCGCCTTGGAGGCTGTTGTCCAAGAGGACTCCCCCTCTTCAGCCACCTCTCTCAAGGTTTGTCTTTTCCAGTCCCGGCAACAGTGCAGAGAGGTTGTTGAGAAAAAGGGAACGATTGTTTTAGCGGGCGCCACTGGTCCATTGTGAACGCAGCCTGTTCTTTCTCTTGACCTGTGACCTGTATTGTTGTGGGGCTCCTCTTTCGGGGAGGGGAGACAGCTGGGGGAGCTGTGGGGGGCTGACGGACAGCTGGGCCAATTTGGGGAGAGAGAGACAGATAGAGAGAGGAAGAGGGAGAGAGAGAGAGAAAAGGGAGGGGGGTGAGAGAAGAAAAAGGGAAAAGAGGAAAGAGAGCGTAAGGGCAGGAGAGGTGATTGAGGTCCTTGCTCCTCATTCACAAGTATGTCCTCTGTGCTCCTGTGTGTCAGCCCGGGCACAGAGGACTGACACATAGCTCCACACACAGGCAGACATTTGGCCTGTGAGAAAGTGCTGGCAGAATTAGCTGGCGTACACCCTCTTTGTGTCATTGCTGTTTTGTTTCAGCAAAATGGTGGGGGGCAGGGTATGCGGATTATCTTTCTCAGACCAAATACATGAGTGGATGGATATGAAAATAATCCAGTTAAATTAACTTTGGAAGAAAAAAAAAAAAGATTACCGCGCACAGAGATGCAGGGCAGTATTGGGAGATGGAGTGCGGGGTGGACGGGTCGTTAATATTAGAAAAATTAGCCAAACACTGCTTTTTAAACTTCTGAAAATATAATATGATACAGGAGTATATGTCAAAATTAAAATTCAAAGAACACCATATTCTCATTTTCACTTCTTTTCATTATTATTTCACATGAAAAGATTAAAAGTAACATCACAGAGGTTACATTATAATGTGTTATATTTAAACATATTTTGCATTTAGTATTTTTATTATCCACTAATAAAGTAGAAAAACACAATAAGCAATATCCAAACAAAACCGCTGACGAGAAATCCTCCAAGCGCTCTGTAGTAGGTATGGACACACGGTAGAGACCACAGACTGAGTGTATCAACTGGCACTGAACTAAGGATAAGGATGTAAGGGTCTCTCAGCGGGGAGGGAACACATGCTCTGTAATGCCATCTTGGCCAGCACAACTGACAGTGGAGGCAGCAGCCCGCGACCTGTAGCTCAGTCCCCTGGGAGAGTGAGGTCAAGTCAGATATCAATCCACAGACGCATCTTGGGAGAATTATGTGGCTGCTAATAGTCCAACCTCTTGATTCAGCGTTTGGGTCTTCATTTATACAGTTTATTGATATCACTGATGGGATTCTTGATGCCAGCATCCGTGTGAAATCTACACTTTGACCTCATTTTGCATGTCAGAGTAAGCTGGCACAAACTAAAAGACCAAAAATAAGCAAAAGCTTATCCAAAATAGTTGAGAAGAGGAGGGTGGATTGGAGCTGGGATATCAAAGTGCAGCCTGAACCTTCTCCCTCTCAATTTGAGTTTCTCTGTGGGCAGCGCACTTAATCCAGTGGCCAAACAAGAGCAGCTCCCACTAAAATGAAAAGGTCCTGATCCATAGGGGCTAGATGGAGGGATAAAGCATTGTGATTAAGATTGTATTAATGGGGCCATAGGAGGCTGGAAGGCTTTAATCAGTGTCTGTGTGCCGATAATCCCTCTGCCTTTAAGCTGGGGGTGAACACTGTGATCCCCCTCCTCCTCCTCCTCTTGGGCCACAATGCGCATGCACACACATGGACACACAGCTCTAGTGGGGAGCACAGAGATATGAGTGCCAAGGTCGAGAGGTGGAGCACCCTGAAACGGAGACACCACGGCCTCCGAGGAGCAGCTGGTGGAGGAAAAAGGGGGCGATGGATGCAGAAGAAATTTGGGGGAAGACAGAGGAAAACAATGGATGTCGGCAAGACCTGAGCCGGTGTTACGAGAAGAAGTCATGATAGAGGAAAAAGGGAGATTACACATACGCAGACACGGTGCCATATTATGAACGTTAACTTTCCCTGATCATGCTTCATTTCTGTATCACATCAACATGGCCCAAAATTGCCTATCAACCTCTAGCTAAACACAAGCAGACTTAATAGTTAGCGATCATGTGTGTATTGAACAGCAAAAACACTTTCAATTGTGGATTATACTTCAGCATTTCTATTGTAATACTTAAACACACACACAAAATTCCACCTGTACCTGCTTATCCTGGAATAAACTATGTGAGAATGTATAACTTGATGAATTAAGTTGAAGAAAATGAGAGGAATGAAATAAAAATAACAGCTTGTTCATGGCAAAAAAGACAAATAAAAAAGGGAGCAGGCAGTGCAGCAAACTCATTACCTATGGGTCTGGGTGTAAAAGGTGACATTGTGTGCATGGGGATAAGGGGCGGGCCTTCCCCTCCCAGAGTTCTCTGAGAGAATTAGGGTGTAGGAGTTAAAGAGCTTCTAATGGGATCTGGATGCTGTCGTGTTTACCCTGGCCCCCCTCTGCACGCCCACTTCATTGTGGAAGTTGCCCGGCTTTTGGACACCACAATGGGCTGAGTGGAGGGACAGATGGAGGTCCCTTTGGAAGAGGGCACAAAAAACACCCAAGGTAGGAGGGCCATGGTGTCTGACAACGCAGGCAGCGAGCGTACACTTCTGCCACAGACACAGGACAGAATAAGAGGTGGAGGAGGGATGGGAAAAACAGAGAAGGGATTTTGGTTTCTCCGAGTCAGGCTTCAGCTTGGTCCAGACAGTGTTCACATGGCTGTCTTGGTGGGTCAAGATCACCATGCACCCCAGGCCACAATCAACTGGGTAGTATACCCCCACTGAGCATGTCTAGCCACTGATGTGGCAACGCATTCTTTCAAAAAGTATTTTTCTAGAGTAAAACAAGCCTACAGATGTATTAGATGTATTAATTCTGTTTAGGAGTGTTCAAATGTGATAATAGGCGGCTCATTTGGCCAATGTTTAAGAAAGAGTTAAACCAGGTCAGGCGAGAGGGTAAATGCTGATGTCATTCATTTAGGGTGGTGTGGTGCAGGGAGAGGGTACTGGTGATAGATGCTGATGAGGATGCAGAGGAGAAGCATTGGAGGAGGGTAGAGGGAGGTACCGGGTGCAGGATCAACAGATGGGGCCTAATGGAAAGCTCAGGTTGTAAACTTTCTGTTGGTAACATCTGTCCGTTTGTCCATCTGCTACACTTGTTAACTGTTTACATACAGGACAACGGACAGTTTGTTTAGCACAAACTCATTAATTAGAAAAAGTCCGAGAGAGGCCAGTGGTGCAAACCTTAAGCCATGCTACATTAACTACAGATCACAAAATACCCAGATCAGCAGGCAGAAGGGCATCACGCATTCCTATTAGCTTAATGACTCATGGTATAAATACATTTTGATGGGTTTATGCTTAAAACTGCTCAATAAAATAGGAGTGGGGAGAGTAAATGAATGCCCCCCTGTAGCAGACCCCTACTTCAGTTGCCATCCAATCAAATCAACAGTTCTGCTCTATTCCCACAGATAAGCCCATCTATCACATCTGTGCACATGAAGGACAGACATCACACCACAGTATCCTCTTTGTTAATTTTCTAGCACACACATCAATAAGTGGATTGACATGGGGCGTGGGTATAAACCCTGATTAGAGTTACATTAGCAATTACTGTAAACATGCTCCTTATGATCCATGCACTTATGCAAATTTGACACCAATCACCCAACCAAATGTCAAAATGATAATTTATTTATTTAGTGAATAATCAGGAATTTACATCACATGCATATTTGGTATAACGTCCTCTTCACACACATTTGCTACATGTATTATACAAATGAAGAACATCTAACAATAGCACAAGAAAGGTCCTTATAAAAAGAGTGAAGCGGAACAGTTTTATTAGAAATGTTACATCACCTATTTACTCTTTTTTTTACATTTTGGCTAAAAATATTCTCTCTTCAATTTGGTCTGCACCAAGCGGATAAAAGAGAATTAAGCAGCTGATCTGGGCTCAGTGGCCAGAGTGTTACATTAGACATTAATCCAGAACAGTGGAAGGTCGGAGATGGGATAGCATCTTTTAATCCTACCCTCCATCCAGCCACCCCTCCCATCAGACACAGGGAAAGACTCAATTTCACAAAGTGAGCCTAACATTTTTCCTTTATCTGCTACATGGAAAAAGCCATGGAAATCTCAATGTGTTTTTATCAGCTTTGGTAAATGAAAACTCTGATGGAAAAAGTTTGTTCTTTAAAAAAAATATGCTTACTGATAAAAATCAAAGCACAAGTGTGACAGAGCTTCCTGAGGCTGCTAACTTCAAGAGCACCTTCTCTACAATTTTCACTGTCACAATAGCATCCTCCAGTATTTCCTACATCTTCAGGCCCCCTCCTCTGGGCTGGCCAAGTGTCCTGGTGAGCCCTCTCAGTGCACACTGTTCCCCTATATGTAACAGATGTTACTGGGGCAACAGTTGGTATTGAGAGGGAGGGGCTTCAGGCCATCTGTCCAGGGTCAAGGTTTGAAAAGAGGTGGTAGAGATGTTGGCACGTTCAGGAAAATGGTAAGTATTTGGGTGAAAAAAGGAGGAATATAACCCACATTGTGATCCTGCTCAATGTGCACTTTCACTTATGACTGCCTTTGTGGAGATCTGATGCGAGATTGGAAACTACTTCAGGGTATTTGTCAGCCATAAGACAAACTGCAGGTATGTATCAGTGCAAAAGCACCATCTTGTGGTTAAAAGCAATACTACAAACAAACTGTTAATACTCCTAAGGAAAGTTTGTTAATTTAAGTTTACACTACATCACACCATTAAGCAGAGTCTTAATCCACATCTTGAAATGGGTATGGCATTGTAATTCTGGTGTGTTAACAAAAATTAAGAATTCCTTTCACAATCTCAGGCATCAAGTCAATGGATGGAGTTCAACATGGAGTTCAGGTCCTTAAGCTTTTGGTCTATTTCATCGCGTAAATACGCCATCTTCTTATGGCAAACTTTTCTCTGGAATAAGAAATGGCAGAATGTGGAGCAACAGCGACATTAATATTTAGGCAAAACCTTATTCATTGCACATACAGAAAGCAGACACTTACAATGTAGATCTTTAGCCTTTCCTTCTCCAGGTGGTGGAACTCGGCCACAGTCAACTCGGTGAAATCTTTCCTCATGGACAAGAAGCCACAGTTAGGAGAGCGTTTGATGTGCTCAGACCTGCATCCCAGAAAGGGAAGAAATCAGTCACTGGCAAACACTGGCACAAATAAAATAAGCTTGTGGCGTTGTTAATCCTAACAGCTAGAAACAATACAATGGAGACTAATCTGATATTATCCTGATCTATGACCAGGAGATGTTACGCTCAAATGAGCTTTAGAGTACTGCAATCAGATCCAAATGGTCGTATTCAGAGGGGCCTCTTCGCCTAATATGTGAATGTCAAGGGCTTAATGGAGACTCAGAGATGGCCCCTTTACATCCACGGCCAAGTTAGGCAAGCCACATGCAGTTTTGGGCTAAAACCATCCCAGTTTTTGTGTGAGTAATCTGTTACTTTCACCTCATTGAAAAATGGTGCACTTTCAAACAGTAATGTAGAGTGGGAGAGGAAAGAATTGACATCACTGAACACACTGAAAATATTAACGTGCACGTGCAGAAATTTTTATTTGTAATGTTTTAATATTTTTAAGCTGCACTGCTCATTTCCTCCTTTAATTTTCACTATGTATAATTGATTTTTTCTCTTCAGGAGAACTATTCATGTATTTGTATTCAGCAGCAGGAGCAGCCCAGTCTGCTGATCAATCTGTAGCCAGGCATGGATGAGGCTGGTAAGTTTAAAGGATCCTCACGTTATTTATTGTTATGACACACTCAAAGAAAAAAAAATCTCTCTGTTGTAAGAAGTTTCTATATTTAGAATAATTAAGGCCATACAAAAGTTAACAATATAGATAATCTGAGAACATAAAGCAAAATGGTACAGATATGCAGAGCATACGCACAGAATGCATTAAAATTAACAAATCAAGGCATCATTATTAAAATGCTGGAGGAAAGTAGACAGATTTTAAATAAATCAGTTTAGATTAAGTAATCAGTTTAGGACACATTATGGGTTACTGACAAATGTGAGTTTTTTTAAAGACTCAGAGCCAGGCTCACTAACTGCTGCAGGTTTTAATAAGTGAGGATAGGACCTTTTTTAAATTAACAGTATTATTCTAATAGTTAAAACAATATAAAACAAACAGAAAAAGTCACATCAGATGCACCACCAAACTCAAGTGGCCACTAGATGGCAGGAAAAAGCCCATGTATTGTAATTTTAGCACATGGCAGGTTAGGCTCTGAGAATATAACAGGTTTTTAATTACCTGGTTGACTGGAAATAAAGGCCCCATATGGACTTTTTGTTTAGGGCACCTACCTTGGACCAGCCCTGCCAAACAACATTTACATTCCCTGGAAACCGTCTTGGGTGCTTTCCCTCTCATCCTCTGCAGAGCTGTGTATAATTCAGGGCTGGAACTAATAAGTACTCTCATTGTATATGAACTATAATAAACTATAACTTATTTTTTTTCAATGGATAAATTAATCAGTTAGTCTGTAAAATGTCAAAATTACTTACAAATGGTCACAGGGCATTGGCAGAGCTCAAAGTGCCATCTTTAAATTGAAAAATTGAAAAATGATGATAGGAATGGAGAAAAGTAAGCAAATCTTAGCACATCTAACACTGTTACAGGAAAATAAATTTGGTATTTAATTGATAAAAGACTGACAATGTGCTGTAAATACTGCAACCGATTAATTTATTAATGATACATAATCATTTCAGAATTCATATTAATATATTAACATGACACTTGATTGGGTGTTACAAATCTTGCTCTTGTTTTGGGTGTGAGTAGCAGTCAGTGGAGACAAAACTATCCAGCAGCAAAGGAAATCAATTTCTAATCCAAAGCACTGAACCACCCTCGGTCTATGGGAATGATATTCTGTAACTCAAAGCTTTTAATAAAACGTGAATGGTGTTAGGCACTATAAAAGTCAGACTGCTCTACATACCAGGGGCTGTCATCCGGCTCCCAGCCCTCCAGCTCTAACAGACAGAAGAAGCAGCAGGCAACATCAGGCTCATTCTCGCTGGGGCAGTGGACAAACCCAGCCTTGGCCATCTGCAAAGACACAGACAGTGGCAAAAGTTGGAGTAACAATACCTATATAACATTAAAAAAAAAAAATAAAGTACCAACTTACGGGAGTCTTACACTGTCAAGTCAATTAACAGCCAAGATAACTGCAATCCAAGCCTTGTGTCAAGTGCGAGTGAAACCAGAGGCTGATTTCCAGTTGCCTCTAAGGGGGTTATTAAGAGCAGGTAACATGGCATGTAGTGTTGTTCATCCAGCATGGTGTCAGCACCTCATCCATCATGCCTCCACCAAGACGGGGAGGGTTAAATGTGAACCAGACACCGGGCAAAATGAAATAAAATCTGGCACCTGCTGAACTGTAAATCACACACTGTCACAGTCTTGGATAAAGGGTGGTGTTATAAAATGATTGCCTAAACAAGCTCGAGGCAATCATCATCATCATCATCTTCTCGGTATGCATTATGCCCATTATCTGTCTCATTATCAGCCCCCAGTCTTGCATTATGTAAATCTAGCCTCATTTAAAATGAAGGTGAGGTTTTGATGAGCTTATTCATTTTCACATGACTTTCCTCGATACACTGCAGTGAGATTAAGCAACAGACGATGAGCCAGACTGTCTCCCAGAGATTTTTTTGCAAAGGTCTTACTTGCTTTAGTTGCCTATTCATCCAAATGTGTTTGTACACCAGTATCTGAACAAATGGAAAATTAAAGTCTTGAACCACTGATTTAATGCATTGTCCTGCTGGCGGCTTAAAATATAGGTTATTATATGCATCTACAATCTTAAGGAAGCAGGAGTCAGCTTAGGTTTACCTGGGAACAATGCTGACACAAGGCCGCAATCATCATCATCATCATCATATCCCTATAGATATTAAATTATTTTCCAGTGCACTCAAACTCTAATAGGTTCGGTTTTTAAAGTCCTTGTAATATTCCAGTATAAGAGTCCTGCAGCTGTGATGTTTGCACAGCATCCCTCTAAAATCTATTATACAATTACCACGGCTCTTGTTAGAAAATGCGGGAGGTCGACTGGGTGATGAAACGCAACAGAAATTTGTTCCGGAGAAGCTTTCACCCATCTGCTCTCAGTCTCAAAAATGAATAATTAGTGAGTTATATTTTGGGCGGTGTAAAGACAAAGCAAAACAGCTGGTATTTTAAGCGTTTCGCTGCTCAGCCAGGCAGCGCCGACATGGAGAAGCACAACAGGCCCGCCGCCTTACCTTCGCAGGTGTGCATTCACACTCCTCTCGAAACGGCCAGTCCACAAAGCTTCGCTCACGGAAATCTTGACTGTACATTTTATCGTAGGAGTAAAACCTGGATTTTAAGACATCTATGCTCGCCATATCTTTAGAAGAATTTGGATTTTGGTGAGGAAAAAAAAGAGGTCAGTTCAAATAAGTGTAGGCTACGTGTTGAATGTGGCGGTGGTGGCTCAGGTGTTCTTGATTAGAAGAACAATCAAGTAATCATAGCTCACTTTTTGTACAGCGCCGCCTGCTGGCAAAACCATTAACTAGACTCTTTGTTTGTAAGTTTTTGTTAAGTTTTTGCTGTTGTGCACCTTCCCTGGTCTAATTTCTATTAAATAAATTATGAAAAAAATTCTCTTCCACACTCTGTACCCAGTTTAGTTCTACATAGCCCTGATTTGACATTGAGGAAAAGTGAAGAGGCATGACTCCCCCTAGTGGCATCTTAATATAAAAGTTGTGGACTTCCTTTCCTGTGCTGGAGTCTGGTTTGAAGTGAACTAGCGAGCCAAACTGGTGAGCCCTCAGGGTTCAACAAGAGCTAAATAAATTAGGCTTCTGTTATTATGGTTTGTGGTAGGAGATGCCAAAACCAAAGGAATAAAGCTAACATGCTCACCTAACCACATAGCCTCTCCCTACTGGGGAAAAAAAAAAAAAAAAGCTTCTCAGATTTGAATTACCATGTGGGCTGGAGTGTTAACATGGAAAATCAAATTTACAATGAAATGTAGAAGTAATGTCCAGCTGAATTTAAATGTCAGGACGTTATAGGCTCTCCCATACCACTCCAATTATCAAGATAGGGGCACTGTAAACATAACAATATGGGGCAGGTGTCGCGCCAGGGAGCCAACTATCCACTTTAATGGTTTGTGGTGTGAACTTTACTGGCCTGTTTATTGCTGGGAGAGGCAGAGACTGTCCTAGTCCGCAGCGTGTCCCTGTAACACTACCCCTCAGGCCTCCGGCTGCTGAAATGTGCTTACCAACTGTAAACTGCTGTCCTTTCTCCCCCTCTAACCTTCTCTTGCAGCAGAGCGCCCGGGGGAGTGCCGTGCCGGACTATAAGCCTGACAATGTGTGATGCTTATATATGTGTGTATCACACTCTGATGGTAAGCAGTCCTGTGAGAGCGGATGCTGTGTGAAGGTTTATTGAGCCCAGGGTTGGCTCCGAGTGAATTGGACTCCTATAAGTGATGACACGTTCGCTCCGAGTGGCCTGTACAGTTTGTAGCTGCTTCCTGCTGACAGTGTAGGATAACATCTACCTCTGAGTTTCCACATCTGTGTGTTACTGCAGTCATTCAGCACATTAAAATTCTCACTGTTTTCCTCAACTTTCCTGTACCATAATTCATGGCCTGTGTTTATGAGTTTGCCCTCTTTCAGTCACTTGTGTTTTTTGGGGGGGGAAGTTGCCCTTCTGTGTTGCAGCAAACATTTGCATGGCAGGCGGCCGCAGTGATAAAGGGCTGCATTTACAGGGGTTCAAGAATTTGTTTTGTTGCTTTGCCTCTCCTAATGCGGGGTCCTTTATGAGACACACTTCAGTAAGTCTTTTGACACTCTGAGGAGTCATGCTGTGTGCCAACAATAAATCTTTACAGAGGTTGAAATTTCTCTTCCCTCTCTCTGCTTTTCCTCTTCATGCCATCACTGACACTTGACTTCTCCTCCGTCCCTCCTGGCCTGCCTCCTGCTTTCTATCACTCTGTTCATCCGCTAACTGTTTTAACACAGTTACCCTCACTTATTAAAGGCCCGGCGCGATTAGCTGCTGGAAACCCCTGCGCTTGCTTTGTTTTCACACAGGGCTGAAAGAGAAAGAGAGAGAGGCAAACAGGGAAAGAGAGTGAGAAACAGAGAGAGGGAGAGAGAGAGAGAGAGAGGGAGGAGAGAGATGTAGAGAGGAGGAGGGAGCGAAAGCGGCAATGTGTCCGTGGTCTCTATTTCCACATGTCCTTTGCATTGCCAGCGTTGGCATAAGACTGTGTTGTTTACATACGTCCCACCTCGAATCTCCTGGAATTAATGAGGATAGCTCTCTCTCTCTCTCTCCCCCCCTCTCCCTCTCTCTCTCTCTCCCTCTCTCTCTCTCTCTCTCTC
>OMLB01038828.1:3534-14045 GCA_900302555.1 Myripristis jacobus | reverse complement strand
TGTGTGTGTGTGTGTGTGTGTGTGTGTGTGTGTGTGTGTGTGTGTGTGTGTGTGAAAGAGAGAGAGAGAGGGAGAGAGCAGATCATATCAGTGTGCAGTGATCCATGGGAATTTAGAGGTCAGTCGAGTGTCTCTGGCATTTCCTTAGGAAGAACAACCCCCTCCCACACACACACACACACACACCACACACACACACACACACACACACACACACACTCATCTGTCAGCTGTCATAAAGGAGTTAACATCAGATAACTGGTCAGTTCCCTCGCAGGAGCGGTCCGAGTCGTGCTCAGACAGGCAGCTCAAATCAATTTTTTTCCATATCGGAGACCGGTTGGATGTCTGGACACCAAACACACACACACACACACACACACACACACACCGTGCCCCGTCTTTTCGGGCCCCGAATTTGAAGGATAAAGGATGAAGCCGCCGTGTGTTTACTGCAAGTCCGCACTGATAAGAGCAGAATTATTTCATTTTCTCCTCATGTTGGACTGAAATCCCATTATTTTAACTGGCTGGAAAACAGAGCATGTCACGTCACCAAGACGACGCAGATAACCAAAAACAAAATTTAAATATCCAACCCATAACAACATCACTAATTCTGAACAAATGCAATGTAGTAATGTTCTTAAATATTGTACTCATTATATTATTTTGTTGCTCTTAGAATAAAGACTGAAAACTATAAACATCTGGCTAACTCGAGGTATATATATACATTTTTTTTGAATGCTGATTAATGTACATTGTCTTTTCTCAAATAGACAATAAAAGAAAGAAAGAGTATTACCATATTCTTTATTTAGTGTATTCTTACGTTATTGGATGGTGCCAATTCTTAATAAATTTGAACAGGATTTTTAGACTTTAAATGTTTTGAGTTAGCACAATTTTAAGTTAACAAACTTTACTTTACGTACTGTTAACCACCGTGTGCCACAGCTTTTGCAGTTTCCATTGAATTTAAATGTTCACATTAGTGCAGCACTTCTATTTAATGTATGTCTCAGTGAGCTGGGATGTGCTCGCTGCTGCTGGGAGCTTTGCCACGGCACGGTGCACGGACACTGTGTTCCCGCTGAAGCCCCGATGAGGCTCACGCCAAGGCCGGCCCTCAGGGATCGCTTGGGGGGGTTTTTCTGGAAGTCTTACTCCCTTTATCCCAGTCACGGTCATCAGTGTTGAGCAATAACCGAGGCAGCTGGGGGAACTTCCAGCGGAGCTCCAGATTAGGCCAAATTATCCAACAACTTCAGCGACAGACGGCACGATTTTCTACAGTGAATCTTCTGCGGCTCAGCGGCTTTTTCGCGCTGAAACGTGACGGACGAGTCTTGGCCTCGTAGATTTGAATCGAGCGGAATAAAGAGAAAAGATTTCAAAAAACCCAAACCTGATCTGGAAGGTTATATGCGTGTGTGAGAGCCATGATGCTTCATCTTGTGGAAACTCATGAACTGATTTCAGAGATGCATGGACAAAACCATAAAAAGCACAGTGTCTCCTGGCTGTTTGTGCTCTGATAACACAAATATATAGAGTATAATTTACAGTAAAACGAGGTGGAGCTCTTGTAATTCTGTTAGAAGATATTAATGTGGTTGTTATGCATCCACTTTGGGACAGAAAACAGCTTTAATTTCATTATTCATTACCTCCGTAAAATGTTGAAACCAGCATGCACAAACTCAGAAGCTGCCTACCAACCTTTTAAAAGTACCACAGTTTTTTTGTAATTATGCACAATCAGTCATTTTGTTAGAGTGGATGTCACTTAGCTCAAAGGATGGGAATATATTTTCTTCATTTCAGGCCAAAACTCATATCATTTATCTGATTTTATGCACAAGGAGAACAATGAAATGAAACCATGGCAGCGGCTATCGACTGTAAAGCTGCCAACGGTTTCCTACCTGCAAAATTAAACTGTTTACGGCGCGGCTTTGGGATCCGTTTCAGGTGCGAGCGCTCATTAGAATGAAGCTCATTTGCTCGGAAAAAAATCAGCTGCCTCACTTTCCAGCCGAGAGCCAGCTGGCAGAGCCGAACAAAGCCCAAGTATCCGATTGTGACCAGAACTTGCCAGAGGTGAAAATCTGATCCAAGTGGGGCTGTCAGCAGCAGATCTGAGGCTTATGCTGCAAAAAAAAAAACAAAAAGCCACCCCACCTACCGAGTGATTTCACCTTGTGTTGTGTCTTAAAATCATACTTTTGGGGCAGAGGCATGTTCGTCATTTCTCTTGGCTTTCAGTGCAGATTTACTCATTTCAAGGTCACAGTATCTTGAAATAATATCTGTGGGTTTCAAGGTAATTTCCCTTGGCAGAGGAAAATTCTTTAAACGGAGCTGATTTAGGTTGGAAACCAGGAAAACGAGCTCGCTCCGCTGCAGGACGCTTCACCGCCCGTTCCAGGAATAGTAAGGTTTTAAGACCCCCGCGCTAGATTAACCGGCTTGACATTAAATGGTGGTTATTTGCGGCGCGGAGCCTTGTCGTGTGAAAAGCAGCCGTGTTTTCCAGTTGAGGAGATTTCAAAGAGCCGCGGCCTCTCCAGTGGAGCCACCTGTCCGGCCGCGCCAAATCCCTCAACCTGAAAGTTCACCGTCGGGGGTTTCGTCGCCCGGCGAGCTGCTTCACATTCGATTGACCTCGCCGACGCTAACAAAGCGTTCGCGATGACAGACTTGTTAAATACATTTCAGTCATCGCGGTCATAAATGCTTTTTAATAGAGAATGCACTGGAAGAAGGTCAAAGGACTAAAACTGAGGGACTGAGGGGCTCGGCTGATCTTTACCAGGAATGTCATAAAGCCGATAATGCAGCGGGCCCGGTGGCTGATGGGAAGCCAGGAGGAGGTGGGGTGGGTGTAAAAGAGAGAGAGGTTGAGGAGACCCGACCTGAGACTGAAAGCGCTGCTGAAAAAAAAAATCAAAATGCATTTATTCAGTGAGATGAAAATGTTTGCTCTGAGTTGACACGTTCAGCAGCAAATAACGTTTGAATTCATGAAACATCCGCTTCAGTCAACACGGCTCTCACCTGTCAGCCAATCACAACAGCAGCTCATCCGCCCCAGCGCCGCTTTTTCCCCTCAACTGCAAGATAAACCAGATTTTCAGACTGGAAACGGGTCAAGTGGCTCACAACCAAACTTGAGTTATATAATAAGACTCAATATTGAGCAGGTCGTTAAAACACCCCAGCTGAGTGTTTATGAGATGACAGCTGCTGTTTTATTCATTTTCCATGTCTGCTTGTTCTTATTCAGGCTCCTGTGTGCCAGCAGGCAGCAGGCACGGGTCACCTGCGCAGGTACCTGGGCTTGAAACCTTCAAGTTAGACGACTTCGATGCTGAAAAATTCAGTGTTTACTCAGTGTTTCCCACAGAATTTTCCCCTCGTCAGAGCGGGAAAGTCTCTTAAACCAAATTTCAACCATAAAATGAAGCAACAAGCCACGAGAGGCTGTGGTTTTTTCAGGGATTTCAGAGCAGCTGAGAGGCGCACATACCGAGAGGGATTTCACAAATTAAACACACAGCAGCAGAACATGTGATCATTTAATGATAACCAAAAAATCAATGGGTCTTCCTCCGAGCAGTATAGTTCTTAAACGGCATTTAGGCGATGGAGAGCCGTTGCCAGGCAACACAAAGACACATAAAGTGCTCTGCTCCGTTCTGATGGACCGACATGTTTGCTTTTCTTTTTGTCACCTCCCCAGCCTTTATTTGGTGCACGTTTTTTTGTACACTTCTGCGATTCTATTCATTAAATAATACGATTTTTGATCTGCTCATCAGCGTCGCCGTGTCTTGTTTTTTTTTTAAGAAGCATAGCGCCTAATTTTCTTCCTCTCTTCAGACTAGGGTATTTTTCATGAACCTACGCACCCCATTGTACTCTCTCCTCAAGGCGCCCCTATTTCCATTTTACAAAGAAATCCAATCCATGGGCACGACTCCTCCAGAATGCATTGTGCAGAACACAGCATGCCACAGGAAATGCCCCGACTCTCGCAGCTCTGCGGTGGGATCTGCCACCCGGCTGGTCCGAGCATCTAAAACACATTTTGCAGAGTTGTTGGCATAATATCTGGTGTAACAATAATAATAATAATCATGTATATAATATAGTTCTCCAAGAAGCCACTAGATACTTCCTCATTTATCATGTGTATTTCAAATCCACATGATCCACTGTGTAAATAAAATAGCTTCCGAGTTGCTGTAAGGTTTATTTTTTCACTTTGACAGACCCAGGCTAACGACTCCTATATACTTCCAGTCTTTATGCTAAGCTAACATGAAATGCTACCCATATGGGAACCGAGCCACCGGACGTACAGAGGTGAAAGTGGTATTGGATCATCTTGTCTGAGTATGGGTAAGTCGGAACAAGGGGATTTTGCCCAAAACGTTGGAGTATTCCTTTAAATACACCTCCCATTTCGGTGGGCTGCCCCCTCCAACTCTTGAGCCAAGCCCGCTGCACAAAGCATGAAAACACGGGCAAAGCGTGTTTCCACTTCACCAAGATTCAGATTCATCACCACGCTGCGTGCAAAAGTCTTTGTGCACCCACAAAAAATATGGCCTTGAGCGTTCGAAAACAGCAAATAGGAACGCTTTCGTGAGCCGGGTACAATCACCAATCACCATCGTGTTGAATCAAAATGCAAAGGGAAGCAAAGCTGACATTAAATTAAGAAGAAAGTGTTGCAGATTCTTACTTCACTCTATTGGTATGTGTGATTATGCAAGCATTTGGGCATGGAGATTATGCAACATAGGAGGTATTTTAATGGTCACTTTTCAACAACACACAGTGTATTTCAGTGGCCTATTTTAACTAAAACACACATGGATGTGATATACTGTACGCTGCATTAACACAAAGGCATTTTTTTTCCTTTCCCAGCTGGATATTATCTCCTTTAAGTATCATCCGACCCTCCGCAGGAAGATTTTATGGTTGGATGTTACTCGAGCCGGCAGAGCAGGCTGTCCTTTGGAAAATGTTCTGTTTATTTGGCTGTGCGCTCCTGCAGAACTGAGCCCTGTTGGGAACAAAAGGTCACCTGACACACGTGAAGCCTGTGTTTTGTGTAACTGAGGTCTAGCATGTCCACCGCTCCGTGGTTTTTATCCCCCAGCACTCTGTCAGGCTCTTGGAGACTGAAAACACATTGCACACACACACACACACACACACACACACAGTGCAGCACAAACCCAGGACGATAGGAGTTTGCTCAGCTCTCCTGTCTGCGGGCCCGTCCTGCTCCCGCGTTTCCTTTTTTCTCATTTCGCTGGTATTTCGCTTGTTGTGCCACCAGCCCCCTCCTCCTTCTGTGATGTGATTTTTGTTAAACAAGTCTTTCAAAGTCAGAAAAAAGAATTTCAAAAGGGTGGGGTATGGTTGAATGGTTGATTCTCGCTAATCCCTTGACTGAACTCTCCCCCCTATGGAGTCAATGTATGCTTCTACGTGCACAGAATCGCCACCGTAAGGTCACATTTGTTTGGCTGGCTGGATCACAACCACAGAGGACTAATCCTGCAGAATTAGTCCATTCAGCGACCACCTCTTGACCAGGAGGCATTGGCCATTAAAGTGGTTACAAAAGGAATGCCTGAGTCCTTTACAATGTGTTTTTTTTTTTTCCTCTATAAGGTAAAGGTGACCCACAGAGTCATTTATAGTCCCCGCGTCTCAGTTTGAAGCGCCGAAGTGGCCGATTTCATTTTCCACACGGCGTTTGTGCTCATTAAAGATTTAGAGGGCCCATGTCAGATTTTAATTGGAGTGTGTGCAGGCGACATCCACTGTACTGTACGCTTTGTTTCTGCACCTCTGCTCTACACTGAAAAAAAAAAAGACAAAAAAAAAATACACATCTTACCAGGGCATTCAGTCTCATCTTCAGTGCTCAAATCTTGTTTTTCTTCAAGCAAGGGACGAAATCTGCCAGAGGGATGAGATAATCCCTCCTGTTTCTGATGCTAATCAACTACCTCCAAAACTTTGACTGAATCAAGTGTCATTTTCTGGAGCCGAGTGAGTTGATTTGCTTTATTCTGCCTTGTTCTGCATAAAATATACATATATATATATATATTTTCCCTAAATGGTAAGATTGTTTTAACGAATGGATTTCCTTCCAAGTATAATTCTTGAGTTGCATCTTTAGACTGTAGTTGCAGGGTAACAATGTTATCTGGACCGTGGTAACTGTGTGTTCAGAACAAACGTGAAGTGAGAAAAACATCAATAAATGCAAATTCGCACCAGGTGATGCGATTTCCTTTCATTTCCGTGTTGCATTGTGAGTTTTTTCAACTCGAGCGACCAAACACAAAGTTTACGTTGCGTTTGCTTTGAACTCACAGTAAAACCAACCAACTGTCCAGAAAAGGGGAAAAATCCCGCCTGTTGAAACTGAGAGCTACAGCAGCTTCAGCAGACTGAAGCCTCTCCTGACCGAACGTCAACTTGGTAAAATAATCCCGAGGAAAAACAACGTATTTCTGTCCAGCTACCAGTTCCTGTTCCTCGCGACCGTTTGCTGAGCCGAGCGGAGGAGAGCAGCTGCAGCTGAAGGCCGTCAATCAAACGGGGGCGGGAGGAACAAACACTGAGCTGCGTTCTGATTGGATCGCTCCGCTCTTCACGTGTGAATCTTTTTAATCTCCGGCAGAGCAGCCGGTTTGACTCAGGAGAAATCAGCAGATAGGCTTCTGTCTCACAGCTCCATGAGGTTTTTTTATTTACTCAGTGTTGACAGTGAGGAACATTTTAGTTCACCCTTCCTCCAGGACAAGATATGAACTCTGAATATAGAGACGCAATGGGAAAATGGATTTTTTTTTGGAGTGTATTCCCAAAACACATATTCCATAGGAGCCATTCAAAGGCCATCTATGAACCGATTCAATGCATTTAGATCATGTCTGTTTTCCAGAGATCACAGGCAGGAGAGGCGCTTCCTCTGAGCCACACGGTGTCCTTCCTTTCTTTTTTCATGATAAATGTTATCACGATGCCACATTAGATTACTCCTCCTTTTTTCAAATTGAGACTCAATCCAAGCAAGAGCTATCTTCCCTCTTGTTGAGTGGGCTTGACAGAAGCAATTTCCTAGTTCTAATCGAAAGATTTCTTCATTGGTACAATCGACTAAATACCGGCGCTGGCTCCCAGCAGCGCCAGATGTGTCCCCGAGTCCCCAGAAACACTCCAGCCTGTTTGTGTTTCTGAGGCTCACAAAGAGGAAGCACGGAGACCGCCTGCTGCATTTTAATTTAGAGTTAATGTGGACGTGTATCTGCGCTGAACACTACTCCCATCCCTCATGTTACATATCACCCACAAAAAATGACATCATCAAAGAAAAAACAAAAAACAGACACATGCACTAAATTATTTCAGTCATGAAACTAGAAACAGTTAAGGACGACTCCTCAAGGTTTTGGTTGGATAAAGAAATAGGAAAGATAGAAAAGGGACACAGATGATGAAATCAGTTGTATTTTTTAAATTTTGGACAGTGCACATCTCTTAACATTTTCATATTATAGTATTTGCACACAAAAATCAGGACTATATAATGCAAAGATGTCTGTGCGAATACTCCTTTCTGATTGGCTGGAGGGTATGCATATTTTCCAGCAGTTAACCTTGGTGCCGCGTGAACACCAGCGCTGAGCTAGCCAAGCTGTTTCTATGCAGATCTGTCCATATTTAATCCACCATTTCTACAACACCGTGGCTCAAGTTGTATCCAAAGTTTAGCCAAAATCAGCCGGTGTCTCTGCTGCCATGCTCTCTGACTTGTCTGCAAATTATCATCTCTCCCTGTTTTTATTGGTAAGTGGCCATAGTGAGAGCATGATAATCCACTGCAGGGAGTGCGGTAAAGGGTTTTTAAGAGGTGCACTGAAACCCTTTAATGCACACCTCGGAGCAAAGACTATCAACAATTTTCTTTTCCCAAATTGCATGAGCAGTTTTCAGCATTAAGAACCCTCCACTTGATAACTCACTCGTATATCTGCATCTTGGCCTCGCCATGAGGGCTTTCAGGAGGACGGGGCGCTTCGGTCTGCTCGGCCCGTTTGTTATTTATTCCCGAAATGAAAGGCAGGTGGTCGGGCGCTAATGTGGCCCAGCTTTGGACCGGCGTACACCGTCGGCCCGGCTCCTTCTCCACACAGCGATCAAAAGCAACTTGGCTGCTAAATATACAAGCTCATACATATGCATGACGCAGCTAAACAGTCTCGGCTGACACCCATTAGCTGTACAGTCACACCGAGGAGGCCTATTTGCAGAATTTGCATGCGGACATTAGCAGATTAATCACGAGTGACAGCCGAGGGAACACTGCGGTCAGACGCCATGCGGGAGCCAAGGTGGACTCTGACCTACATGTACCTGCTAGATTGTTGGCCCGGTTGCTTTATGAGCTTCAGATGATTAAAATGACCCAGATTCCGGGCTGTGTGAGGTGAGAACAGACCGAACTCGATTCACAAAAAACAGCAAATGGTCTTTTAACATGGTGAGGTCTGGAAAAACACCGGCACTGGTAACATATTTCCGTTCCAGTGGATTTAAGTGCGTCTTTCTCTTGCAGGTAATGTCATGTTTTACAGACAGCAGTGTATTACAGAGGTAGATCCTGATTTATTGCAGTGCTTTTGCCTCTTTCTGACAGCTAAAAACACTATCTGCATCCCTGGTTTTACTTTTCACTTTCACTTTTACAACTCAGTCAATGAAAAAGCTTTTCAAAAATGAAACAAATCCTCAAGTCTGTGTTTTGTAATGATGGGAATTATGGCTCTTTGACAGGAGCCGGCTCTTGTGGCTCCGTTCCATTTGAGGAGCCGCTCAATAGAGGGTTGGGTGGGGCTTTAAACTGTGTTTTTGCTTTGGAAATATTGCACCTATCATTGCAAGTTTGGTTAATTTTCTTTCATTCTTGTTTTTTTCTCCAAACACACCGTCTACCTGAGTCTGACTGCGCTATCCAACCCAGATTCTGGTTATACCCGCCCTTACTCTGCCTCTGATTGGCTAAAACTCAATGCTACTTGTTGCCTGTGTTGGTTTAGGTTAGTTAAGGTCATGGTTAGGGTTAGGGTTAACCAATCAGAGGCAGAGTAGGGCCGGATCTCAGTCACTTCAGGTAAAAAGGGAGTGGATCAGGCCAGGCAGTGAAATTCGCTAACTAGCTAACCTAAATAGAACCTAAATAGATGCGGGTTCATATGACTGGTTCAAGATTCAAGATTCAGAAGTTTCATTGTTTTCATATGCACCAAGAAACAAATTATCCATGCAATGAAATTCTTACTTTGCTGCCTTCACTACATGTCATCCGTATACTAAAATCAGAAAAAACAAAAGCTACTGATAAATATAATTTCTATTTAGCAGAAATTTAGTAGCGCTATGCTGCATAATCTTCATAATCTATACCTTCTAACTCCTCATCTTTTTCACTGGGCTTCAGTCTGGCATTGCTTAACCAGAGAAACTCAGGTTCTGTGGCTAGACCCACTGTGGTTTAACTAACCAGCGACTTTGTTTTTGCAGCTCTGCCTTGGAGAAATGTTTGCAACCTGTCAAAAACACGCTGTGGCTTGTGAAAAACCTGAGGTGAACAGTCATCCAGATTGAAATTACACGTTAGAAATTTAGGAATCATTCCACCGCTCCGGTTTCTCTTCAGTTCCAGTGACTTCAGCGCTCACAAAAAAAAGTGGAAAACAAATCACATTTTGTCGTTTATGGTAAGAACTGAATGAATAAAAGTGCATTTCTTTCACGTTCCCCCTAGAGGTTTCCTGACATCCATTTTTCCCCAACTTGACAGCATGAACACAATGTTTTCACAGGTCAGGAAGCCAGAAATTCTTATTTTCAAGCTGAACTGAACGCAGCATCAAATGACAATCGATGCTTATTTTATAGTTGCGCTTATTACAAGCAGCTGTGGGGGAATGAATGCCTAAAATGTGCAGTTATGTGTGATATAATGGTTCCTCCTTACCTGGCTTCCACTTCCATCGCTCGGGCTACCAGACCGCAAAGCAGCTCAATGCCACAGAAAAGAACGACATAAAACATTCATTTGCTAATTTGACAGTGCAAGCCTGGTTTTCGAGGAAATAACAGGCTCACACATAAATGTTTTACAGTGTCCAACAGCCTGCACACACACACACACACACACACAGAGCCACAGATTACTGTACGTCATTCTCTGTGCACAACATGCTACATCATTCATATCTACAGCTGTCACAGAAAATAATTTGTCAATGCCTGTTTACAGCACAGATGGACTCCAGCTTTGGCGTCCAATTTACCTGTTGCTGCGCGGGTCCCCGAGCGAGCCGGGCTAAAATTAGAAACAGCGTATCACCCAGCACCACGGGTATCAATCATGCATCTGTCACGGAGAGAAAGCGAGAGGT
>OMLB01038826.1:2760-21198 GCA_900302555.1 Myripristis jacobus | reverse complement strand
TTGATTGATTTTTGGCAGTCATTAACTCATTCACTGCACATTTGATGCTGACATGAATGAAGGAATGAGAAAACTACAACAAAATCCGTAACTTACGTCATCCATGAGCATGATGATGATGTTTGCAGATGAAACATTTGCTGCTTTCTCTGTCCAACAACATCTTACGACACAAAAAAGAGTAAAAGTTTGAAGGAACAACACATACATTGCAATGCAGTACAGTCATATGACTGGCAATAGGAAATAGGAAGTGGATTTGTTTGCTTTCATGCGGGACCTTAGCGCAACCTTTGCGCATACAAAGTGAAGTAAGTGCTTTATAATATAATTATAAGGCACTTCAAGATACATTTAAAGTAGCTTTTTTGTTACATTGATTTATTCAATACTATTATTGCAAATAATTAAATTATCTCATTAAAATCAGCCGCGTTCTGTTTTGTGTCCAAAACACTGTCGCCTTCAATGGCTCCTGATAAGCTGGAACTTATAAAACTTTCGCCTCTGTGCAAGTGTTTTTGGTCCAAGATAATTACAAATTGGGTAAACCATGCAACAGAAGTGTTTTTTGTGGCTTCTGTTTCAGTGACGAATGAAGACGACATAATATGCATCACTAATGTAGCCTAATTCAAATGTTGATCAATTGTAATGCCAACATTGTATGTATGTGAGATAAATAACAGTGAGAACAATGAATTTCAATATTTCCGACAACCCGGGAAGGCGTGACAGCGTCGGAGCAGGAACTCCAACATGGCGGTGTGCATAGCAGTGATCGCAAAGGAGGTAACGGTGGCTTTTGCGAAGTAACACTGTTTAAGACATGTCCCTGTTTTGTTACAGGATTTAAAAACATAATTACCGTCGATACTCTGACCTTCGTCTTTGCAAGTAATCGCCTCTTTTGTCAAGAGGAAGGACCAGCAGGTTCAGTTTTCCCGACCGAGCTAAAGCTAACAACATTAGCTTGTTGCAAGATAGCTGTTGTAACTATTTGCGCCTTGAGGTTTTCTAAGTTTTTCTTTTCTATGTGTTTTTGGTTTCCTTGCCCAGAATTACCCGCTGTACATCCGCAGTGTTCCCACGCAGAATGAGCTGAAGTTTCACTACACGGTGCACACCTCTCTGGACGTGGTGGAGGAGAAGATCTCTGCGGTCGGCAAAGCCATGGCCGACCAGAGAGAGCTGTACCTGGGTCTGCTTTACCCCACGGAAGACTACAAAGTGTATCCATTTTACTGCAAGACAGCTGTTTATCTGTTTGTCAGATTGTTGTATGGTCTAAGTTTAAATGTAGGCTAAGGGCTGGGCAATATATCAATATTATATCAATATTGTGATAGCATCAATAGTCCTCCCTATGATATAGGCACCATATTGATATCAAGGTGAAAACTACTGTGATGCTGGGTTTTGTCTATATCACCCAGTCCTAGTTGGACTGAAAGCCTTGCCTCAAGCTGTGCTCTTGGAAGTAAAATCTTTCATGGGATCCTTAACTTGCAAACCAGATATGGTTATGTGACCAACTCCAAGGTGAAGTTTGTCATTGTTGTGGACTCCTCTAATACATCACTACGGGACAATGAAATCAGAAGTGTAAGTTGAGCCTATCAGTCCAACTTTGTGTTAACAATCATTTCATCTTTCCTTCATAACTGTCTTTGCATTTCAATGGCACATTTTTGTTCAGGTGATTGCTATTGCTCACAAAAAGGCAGATTGTAATTGCTTTCAATGCTCAGCCACTAACCTTATTCTCTTTGCTGACCTAGAATAATTTGTGCAAGTGCACAATCATATCTTGTCATATCATCTTAGCTTCATACATTCCCCAGATCAGACCCTAAGCAATAATGCTGCTTGGCTGCTCTCTTGCGCCATTAGTTGCACTGTAATAATCTCGTGTGTAAACGACCACATTGCTACAACCATTACCACATTATTGGAAGCATGTGTGTGTCACAAGTTTTTTCTCTGGAAAATACAGGATGTTAGTGTTGTCATTTTGTCATAGCCTGTGATGCAGGCAGGAGCTTGGCTTGTTTTGGTGTCTCTGGGACTCATATGGCTTGACTTTTTGGGCTGAATCAAAAGACAGCAACAGCGCGGCACCTTGACTTGGCTCAAGACCCGTGGTAACGAGCATTTGCCCTGTTTAAGTGCCTCTGAGAGAGAGTGAATCCCTACCAGCTCCAGGCTGCTGTTCTGCAGCTGACCCTGAAGTCATGCCAGTGGAAAGATAACTTACCTGTGGGAATCACACGATGCATGGTTGTTTACTGTCACATTAAATGTGTGATTGTATAAAGGTTCAGTTGTCCAGGTGAACATTGCCGTTAAAAGTTGAAGTGCATAACCAGTCAGACTCATCTGTCAGAATCAATTTTCCATACTCACTTCACTCCTGAGCAGGGTCACAGGAGGCTGGAACATATCTGCATGTATTGGTCAGAAAGCAAGGAAATCCCCTGAACAGGTCACAGGACATCACAGGGCCAAAACAAACACTCACACCTATTGGCCATTTGGTGTAATCAGTTCACCTGACCTGCATGTCTTTGGACTGTGTGTGTGTGTTTAGGAGGGGGGGCGGCAAACATGGCAAGAATATGCAAACTTCACACAGGACCAGAGGACTGAGTCAGCCTGTCGGCTCTTTATGCAGAATCCTCAACATACACGGTTTAATGTCAGATGACACTGAGCTCAGGATTAGCACACATAGCAACCTATATTTTCATTTGTGTTGTGCTTTTTTTTGGAATCGTCCTTTTTTCTAAAAGCACTTTTGCTCATCTCGAATTCATCCATGTTCTTTGGTTTATTCTGTCTTTAATCCAGGATTTCTTTTGTCTTCTAGATGTTCAGAAAATTACACAACTCATTTACTGATGTAATGTGCAACCCATTCTACAATCCTGGGGACCCGATTCAGTCCAAGTGAGTTTAATTTTTCTGAAAGTTGGTCGTTCAAATGCTTTAAAATGTCTTTAAAATTCGACTTGTCTGATTGTTGACAAATCATTCTCCAGGGCTTTTGATGGCATCGTATCTGGAATGATGGTACAGGCCAGCTGATGTCGCCTTCACCTTTACTCTTCACCCTCCACTGTACATAACACCCCTGATCTTGTGTTTCAATGTTGCCTCAATGAATAAAAGACAAAAGTCTAATAAATTTTGTTGTTGTAAATCAGTGCCTGTGTCAGTTATTTTTCTACAAATACACTGGAGTAAATGAAGCACAGGAGCAAGATTATACTTGCTTTATTTATTCACTTAACGGCAAAGAAATCTGATAAATTATTACATAATGGGGGAAACTATATACAATCAACATTACAATGCAGGCAGCAACATAATACATTCGCATAAGATGTATAAAAATCGTGAGATGCGAAAGAGCATAATGCGAGGATTGTCACATGCATTTACAGATACTGACAAGCTGTAACGCAACACCTTTGCAAAAGAGCTTGGACATGATAGAGCTGGGTACTGACAAATTTCAGCCCAAGCATATTGCAAGCAAGATAATACAGAACATAGGCACGATTACAACCTACCAGTATGAAGCAGAGAGACTTGCACGGCTCAACTACTCAAATCCTTGACAAACCAAACACCAAAGTTGTTAGGGATACAGTGCCAAAACATGCTTCAACAGGCTGAAACAAATTTCGAATTTGTTCACATTTCCTCCCCATTCGCATCTTACCTACTTCACATGACACAAGGGTGGCAGGAGAAGCAGATAGTCTCCACTGGATGGCTTTGGACTCATGAACTGATGCGCAGATCGGTGGCAACTGTGCTCCTTTTGGTGTTGAAAGGTTAAAACTTGGAGAGCCCAAACCTCTGCTGTCCATTCTGGCCATTTGACATAGTACTTAACCCAGCAATGATAGAATCAGATGTTCATTTAAAATTATCTCTCAGTTTTTCCATCCTTCCACACAGGCACACAGGCTGTGAATTACACTAGCGCTGTTGGGGGTAGTGCTGTCCACTCGGCCCTGCGCCCGCCTCCTCTGACGGCGGCGTGATGAGAAGGAGACACGGGTAACGTTTCGATGTCTGCTCGCGGTACTCCATGTGTCCCCACTGTCTCTTGCCCACTGAGGGGCCCCCATAGTAAGGATGGGTGGGCTGGTGGAGCGGCCTGGTCGACTGATACCGGAACCTGCCTTGAAAGTTGTTATGGTAGCGGAGTGGGCGGAAGCCTCTGCCTCTGGAGCGACCGCCTCGGGGCCCGCCCCTGTCTGTGGTGCTGATGCCTGGCATGTTGGTCCTCTTAGGCATCACCTGCAGGTCCAAAGGACATAGGACAGGCATTTTCTTCTTAGATAAATGGTAAGAATGAATAACTACTACATGCCAACCATGTTTACTATTCAACAGTGGCACAACATGACAACTCAATATAAGAGTGATGTGTACTGTAAATGACTGGTTCACTGTAAAGGAAAAATTCACACTAAAATGAAAAACTGGTCATTATATGTAGTCACATCTATGTCAGTTGAAACTCCAATACTTTTAATGACCAGACACACTGAGTTACACCCTGCAGCATGATCTAAAATGCGCCATCTTCTCAATCACAAGTGCAAAATGTCCAAGCTTTCTTCAAATAGCTCTTGCAGCATAATTTATTTATTTATTTATTTTTTACTTGACAATTGCACAGTGGGTTTAACAATCTAATACCTCATTGTTTGTAACTGACAATGCTTTGTCAGTGGGGAACATAAAGACATTCAGATAAATGTTGGAAATTTGCACCCACAGTGCGACATTGTTTGGCTACAGTATAAAACACTTTGGTTATGATGCACAAGCTGAAGAAATTCGATGGATATTTTATGCTGCTTTTTGGGAACTAGTGGGAGCAACCAGTTAATGCAACTACTCACTGCACGGACTAGTTGCATAGAGTTTCAGCTGACAGGGGGGCCAGTAGATTAAGACCAATTTACTCACCTTGAGGATTCTGCCTCTGAACAGGGTCTCATCCAAACCAATGGCACTCTGTACAGAGTCTCTATCAGAGAACTCAATATAGGCAAAGCTGTAAAAGGAGAGGAGAGGACCCACATCAATGAGGGCAATGGTATTTATCCCTTATCTTAATGCTTAATAGTTGAGATTATATGTATTTGTATCTATTTTACACATATTGCCTGATCAAGACTGAATTGTCAACACACTGTTTCCATCTTCATGTGCAGAATCTGCAGAATCACTGGAAACTTTTTAAAGTGAACACATGATTAATGGGTCTAGGACCAGACTAACACATATGCACAGTATGGGGTTAAAAAAATGTACAGGAATGCCACACAACCCTCTTAAGGGCTTAAACACAGGCATTCTCCAAAGTACCAAATACTCATACCATAATATACAATAAATGAAATCAAAACACCACAATTGGCAGAGGGATGTATTGATAGTTGATGAGGGAGATATACGACTAAGTAGGTGGGTGGCTTCTTCACTGAGAGGTGGGCCCACAAATAATGTCGGTTTGGCAGAGGAACAGCGTGTTAAGGGTGCAGGAGCTCAACTCACCCTTTGGGGTGACCAGAGAACCTGTCACATAGGATCGTCACTCGGTTGACAGGACCACAGCCATTGAAGTGGATCTCCAGCTCATCTGCAGTAGCTCCATAGTCCACCTGGGATTTGTGTCAGATCAGAGTTTGGAAAAAAATAAAGTGTACTGAACATAAAGCTTGATTTTAAAAAGTGGGAGGCTGTATAAGACTTACATTTCCCACATAAACTGATCTGTTGTCTGCGTCTATTCTCTCCTCATGGGTCATATTGTAGAACAGCCCTGTGGTAGAAATAAAAATATACCGCTCTTACACACGCAGTAATATTTATATACACACTGAGGAGACATTCTGGATGATATGAACACATCCATTACTTGCATCATCTTTCACTGCCTCTTTCACAGAACATATGAGAAAATCTTGTGTTTGCTCCCATCTGAATTCCTCTTCTGTTCCAAAGAGGCACCAAGGGGCTGGGGCGGTGGGAACAAGAGGAGAAGCACAGAGGCAGAAAATAGCCACGGGCAGCAGCAAGGAGGACCCTTCTGGATCTCTGGGGCTCGCTGCTCCGTCTCATTGGGCAGTGATGAGGCACATGTGAACGCTGCTGTGTTGTGACCACTGTCAAGTGTCCCAGGTGTTAGCCAGATGGTGAAGGATGTGGTTACCTCACCTGCCTGGAGGCTGCTGTGCTACACACCTGGCTCAAACATGCAGTGTAAGCTTCCCAAACGTGTAATCAGTATTTAGCTGATGGGACAGCACTTGTCCCAAGAACAACCATTCCACTGAAATGCAATGTGACCAAATGTGGGCCAATGCTCGGCTGTCTTACCAGGCTGTGGGCTGCTAGATAGTAGCTGCATCTCTGCAGACTCACACTTCTCCTCCTCCCTCAGTCTCTCTGCCTCCTCTTCCATTTCCATCTCCAGAACTCTGGCCTTGATGGCTGCCAGCTCCTGAGAGACACAGGAATGCAAACCGAGGCATTAACCTACTGTGGGCCACTGTTTAGCCGAGGTTCCCAGATAAGAAAAAAAAAAAAAGAGAGAGAGACGTGAAACAGGATTCCGCATCAGGTCTTTCAGCCCCCCTACGACGCCCCATGATTTCCCTCCCCCAAATTGGAAATGCGGACGGTGTTTGAGATGCACAAGCTAGTCTGGAGCAGCGAGCACCCACAGTGCACCTGCGCGTCACATGCGCTCCGTGCCTAACAAGTGCCCCTAACGTGAAAGCCGTCAGCGGCTCCGTGTAGCATGTCTCACACACACATACACACACACACACACTCACGCACCGTCATCGCCTGTTTTACACAACATTGCCGCTGAAAATGCAGCGACACCACACAGCGTACATTTTGTGCCCGGCCAGTCGCCCGGCTCACGTGCTGCACCGACAAACGTGACAACATCCTCAGTCCTGCAAACACAACGACGCTTAAAATCTCACTCACCGGGTCCTCGGTGAAATGCTCCCCGGCGGACTCGCCCTCCAGGTAGCCGAAAGCCTCTTGATTTTCCGCCATGCTCACTGCTCCAACATGGCATCTGCCGAGCTGACCCTGCAACGCCACTTCACTTAATCGCCAATTCAAACGGTACACAATTTAAAGGCCACTGACGCCGTCGCTCACTTCTTAGGTCTGTCCGTAACCGAAATGCAACCCCCCAGGTACAAATCGTCCCAGGCTTTCCGGAGAGCCGACCGGAACAAAGATCTCCAGAGGAAAGGGAAGCGGGCTGTGGGCAGACGGTCCGCCGACCTGACAGCATATGACTGGTAGGTATGCTGATAAGAATCACCTGTGCATAGGACGTGGGCTGACGTGTTAGATAGATTGACAATTGATATTAATGAGCGCCAATAGACCTCCTCATCTTGGTGAGATCCGCTCAAATTGGCTACAATCTCAGACACTCTGATGCTGTGCTACATTTGGGGGAACACATATCCCATCGAATTATATGGCCCTAATTATAGAAATAATATTCTCATTGCTGTGTAGCCTTCCCCACACTCTCAGTGCTGGATTACAGTAATTTTCATTAGGGGTGTTATTTACATGGGTAATCATCTGTATTCTAAATAATCTGTAGCCATGATGCAATGGATTTTTCTTTATTATCATTATGCAATAATTCAATCAATCACAAAATGAACTACCCAAAGAACTTATTAGTTGCAGAATGGCTGACTACTTGACTGCAATTTTCTAATTGTTCTGTTTCATCTCAGTAATATATTTGCCAATCACTACATCAGATGAGTAATATACCAACAGAAGACAGCAAAGGCAGTGATGAATATTTCATTTCATGTTTTTAATTACACAGTTACATTGTTCAACACAGACATTAACCTGAATTAGAATGTTTTACAGCTTCACACATCCAACAGAGCGAACAGTTAAAGAGCGGTAATAGCAACAGGGAGGAAAGCATGCAAGAAATAAATACAAATCAGAATTTAATTCTTCTGGCACAGTTCACTTCATCTAAAAACGGTAACGGGACCTTTGAAGAGGAGAAAAGTAATCAAATAAAAGAAGAAAGATCTTCAAAGCGCCAACCTTTCCTACAGAAACGTTTTGTATTTTTTTCTGTAATAATGTATTGCACAATACAGTATATAATGCTTCCCTACACATATAAAAATCAAACATTTTTCCATTTCTGTAAAGGTAAGAACAGGACCATCCTGAGCCATGGCTTTTTGGGAAAACAAGTGCTGTATCCACCTTTTGCCATTTCAGCTTCCTACTGTATTTATCAGTGCTCGCTTCACAGGAAGGACATGTCACCATCACATCAGATGAGCCTTGAAACTTGATTGGTAGAATCACTGGTAGGGTTAGGGAGAGACAAATGCCAACCTGCAAATATTTGCCTTTTCTAAACATGCGTTTTGCCCATATCACGTACACTGTATAATTAATAAACAAATACAAAAGTGGCTGATGAAGTGTTTGGAGACAACTGGATGTTTTTTTTTTTTTTCCCAACAGAAGAGCCCTTTATGCGTTTGCCATCTACAACATCTTCACAGAGTGCAGAGAAAGAATATGACACAAAACACCTCAGCACAAATATAATTTGTTTCACAACTAATCTGACACCCAGCTGAGTTCAACATCACTGCCCTGATCTGTTCCATCACAGCGACGTCAGAGGAAGAAAATCCCAGTGAAAGACAGGTAGACCGATACTGAGTTTGCACACTCCACTACAGCTACGCTCCTTTTGTGGGACTGCCTCATAGCCTCATGCCCCACCACGTCCGCCCCATACAGGTGTCCTAATGCTGGGCTGTAACTCAAGAGCATTTAACCAAAGAAAAACAACAACAACAAAAAGATAGTTGTAGCTTTTGGTTGGATTTTGGTCATTCATTAGTGGTCATTGGGTTTGGCTTTGTTTTGTTTATGTAAGGGCTTACTAGCAGACAAGGAGGCACAACACAGAGCACTTGGAATTGAATGGAACTGCCATTACAGTTTGATGTGGATATGGCATGATCATTTTTTTTGTTTGTTTTGTTTTGTTTTTTTAGTTTTTTTTGTTTGTTTGTTTGTTTGTTTTTTTAACTGCAAAAACATTAAGCTGTTGCTACATCTTCAGATTTGCTCTGCCACTAGTCGGTCTAGTCTGGGATGTTTCATTAAAGCTCTGGAGTTTTCAAGTAGTTTGTACAGAGACACGAAGAAAAGATAATCATAATAATAAAAAGAACCACAGCACCATTCACACACAAACACACCCACCATGCATTCATTATATCTCTGCAAGGCTTTGCACTGTAAGAACACTAAATCAGTAGGCCGTCCCAAAAGAGATGCTCCTGCTGCTTTAACAGAGGTATTATTCAATGTTTAGACAAGTGCTTTGATTGCTTGAATAACTACTCTACACATTAGAAACTCAGCCTACTGGTTGAAGGTGTCCTTCACTCTTGTGCTTTGAGAAAGCGTGGATTTCAGACACTTTGGTTGACTGGTATAGTGGAGTTTTAACCTCATTATTTCTGGTCTGACAATACACACCATGTCAAAGCCTACTATGGCAATGCAGGAATACTTTGGTCTGTGCTTTTATTGGTTTTTGACGACAAATGGCATGTCATGGATGATTCTGTGTTCAGTTCGTATGCACACTACACATACATGTGTAGCCTATGTTATTATAAACTGTAAAGAATCTTATTATATGCCAACAGTATCAGTATTTATCAGTATGACGGCTGTAATCAGAAAGGTGAGGTCTAGAGGAAATTAATATTCTGACACATTGATAGTAATGGCAATTCCTTTCAGTGCTGAAGTTTTACAATTTTCTGACCTCGTCATATTATTAATTTTCGAATGTGCATTTTCCATGTCTGCTCTCAGCCCAGCTTTCAAAGTCCAGGTCAACCTCTCCTGGTGGTTTAGCTGTATGGTCACAGGAGGTAGCTAGTGTGAGGGGGCTTGTGAAGAGAGGTTTGTGGTAGTAGCGGAGGAATTAGACATGGGACACGGGGTGGGAAAGGAGCAAAATCACAAAAGACTGAAGTCGATGCCACATCAAGGTAACTTAAACCACACTTACATAAACACAACAAAACAGATGCAGGGCTACCTTGCAGCTTATCCCTTTTCAATTCAATATCATTTCTCAGATAGGTCAAATTAAATAAACATGCATTTTTTTTGATCAATTAAAATAAACATTAAATGCAGTTCAGCATTGTAATTTTTACCATTTCACTGCAAAAAGAAAACGACTCGGGCTAATTATCTGAGGATTAGGGTTGTCACTATTACATTTGCTTGAGCATGGCTGCTTAAGGGGCCTCTGTACTGTAGCTGTAAAGGTCATTCAAGCTTCAATTTTTCACACGTGTGTTTAGCAGAGGTGCTCACAGTATGGAAGGCCGAGGGGATGCAAACCATCTTGCAAAATACTTGTCAACAAAGCAATTATGACCTCTTAGAATGTGAAATTACGCATCGAAGCGGCTCTTTTGCTCATGTCATTGTGCCATCAACCGGTTCAGCCAATCATGCATTTCTTTGTATGGAGTTGATCACATGGTAAACACAATAAATCATAAAGCTGTAGTCAATAACTACATCGCTTTCTCATAAATATAAGAAAATGTTTTAATACTCTTGGAAGTACGTGTAGGTGCTTACGTGACATGTGATCAACTCTAGGTAAAGAAATGCAAATATAAAGAGCGTCACCGAATGAAGTTCTTGAGGACGCGATGATATGGACAAAAGTACTTTGCAAGACAGTTTTTGCACCAATCAACCCTCCATATCACATTGCTGAGGCATGTTGGAAGGGCAGTACTCTTAAAAAGAACACAAAAGGGGTGAAAAAAAAGAAACATGAGCTCTGAACTGCTTTTGAGTCAATCAGGTTCAAACTGCACCTGCACCAATAAACAATATTCAGTAAGACCAGAGCAAAATTCATGGGTATCAAAATCAGGCTTGAGGTTAGTTTCACTGTAGCTTAACACTGGTGTATTACTGACTCCTACAGTAAATGTACGTGGTGGTCTGTCCCGCATGCCGGGGGAAACAAACACACCTCACAGTACACATACACGGGTCATTGAGGATGAAGAGAGAGGGCCACTGCAGTGGCACTTGAGCCCAAAGGATGGCAATGTTTCACACAGATTACGTGAACATGAGGATCAAGGTTTGACTTCAAACTCTATGGTTGGTCTGAATCAGCTTGGGTAAATTTGTTACTGGGCCACCACTTTTGTCTCTTTTTACTGTTCTACATCTGGGCTTTTTGCCAATAGCAGGCTACAACACACGCAGTTGAATCCCCTCCAGCAGGATGTAAACTGACCTGGGGTGGACGAAGCACATAACCTACATTGACCCGATTGATCGCCAGCCATCTCATAGAAAATTTAGAAAATATTAAGTCTTAGCAATGCTATGATGGGGATGATTTAGCTACTATGATCATTTTTGGCCAAGTTAATGCAAATTATGTTCAAAAAAATCTTGTGTTATTCATCCACCCTTAACCAGTTTTCATCCATCCTCAGCTACATGCACTGTGGTTCTTATGGAGCCACTTGACCTCTGTTACCAACAGTCCCCTCCACACAGTGTCACATCACACTTTGATTTTCAGTGAAAATTTAAAGTGTTTAAATGCTATGAGGAAAAGGCAATTGATAAATTTGAGAAACAAATGAACTGAGAAAAATCATATTCTGGACATAAAACTTTAAAGGTTTCTGTTATTTGGCAAACACATTTTTGGACCTCTTTAAATACTATGTACATTCACATTAAGTTACTGATGTTACTTTAAATATATTTATATGTATCTATATTATATGACACCCTATGGGCAGTTGCTGAGGTTCCATTCAGTAGCTGAATTCTCTTCATATTGCACCTCCGACCTCTCACTGTCTTACAATGCGAGCAGTACAAAATATTCTACAAGAGGGGTTTCATCTCATTAATATAGATACAACAAATCAAACAAAAAGTACAATATGGGGCTTCTTCTCATAAAAGAGTGTCCTTGCTCTGACTTCACTGTTCAGCCCAAACTAAAGGAGGAAAATGAAAGAAAAAAAAACAAACCAAATCAAAGTCCATCTTTCTGGATATACACAAGGGCAGCACATGTGGACATCAGCGACAAGAGACATTATTGAAAAAACAAAAAAAGAGGAATTATATCTACAAGCAGGTTTGATCCCTTCCCACAAAACTGCTCAGAGGCTCTGTCCAAAGCAGGCTGGGGTCAGGGGCAGACTCGAGTCAAGTAGTCGGGGCGGAGCGTACGAGGGAGGTGTGGGGCGAGGGGAGGTAGAAAGAGAGGAGAACCAAGTCTACACCGCCCATTACAAGGCTCTTTCATCTGTTTATCATGCTTTGGAAAAGGAGGGAGACGATGGAAAAGGTAACAGCAATTCCTTGAAATATCTCCTCGTCATGGAGCTTTTTTTAAAAAAAAAAAACAACAACTTAGAAACAATCTTTCTGTACGTCTCCATAGTATACAACGCTTTCTCGGACAAAGTTTTCAAGTTTGTTTTGAGGTTCTTGGCCGCTCCATTGCCACGTTTCTTCGTTCCTTTTTTTTTTTCTTCTATTTTCCTTGAGGCCATGTAGCTTTTCCTTTTCCTCTGTTTCTCTCTGTCTTCTCTGTTACCATTCACTTTAAAAAAAAAAAAAAATCACACTGTGGCAGGGTTTCCGTTCCATTCGTTAAGTCTTTCTCCTAGGCAAGTTCACAGCATTGTCCATTCTGGTATTCACTAGTCTGGGCCATCACTGAGGAATCGCTGTGGTTTTCGTCCAGCCTGCAGGAGCAGCTACAGATCATAGCAGGTCACAGTCTTTGTCCGTCTGACTCTCCCTGGGTCCCGTTCTGTAGCTTCTCTGCAGCCTGGAGCTCTCAGGGCTGGCTTATCTGCTGAGGAGGTGATGTTGCTTTGCGTTTGGTTATAAGATGAGTGCTTCTCCTTATCTCTTACTTACTCACTTTGGCAGTGTAATACAAAGGTTTGGATCAGGTTATTTTTCATCTTTGAATTCATTTGGGTTCACAATGGTGCAGAGAGGTGAGTCCGGTGTAGATTTTCTTGGCTCGCTAGCAAGGTAGTTAACAGTTTAAAATTTTTATTTATTTTCATATCATCATCATCATCATCATCATCATCATCATCATTATTATTATTCATTTAGAATATTTGGACTTTTCTTTATTTTCCTTTAAAGCCAGAAAAGAAACATCTAATAAATAATCAGCTGTGTTTCTGAGGAATAAATCGCATAATAGATCATTATTTTCCCTTTTCCCCTCCTCCATTGGAAGAAAGGTATTATGTTCCTTGCCTGTCTCCATAAGGACACTGTTCAGGAAGTGCCTCTTCAATGAGAGGTTTGGACTGATAGTGCACATCTTGGGGCTGGGCATTGTTCTCTCATTGGTGCTGAATTAAAGGGAAATCCTATCCAAGTGCTTATCAGTCTACCTATCTCCTCATCAATGTTGCTTTCGCACAATCGTCCTCTTGTTTTTTCTCTATACGTGCCCTGCATAGACAGCATTTACCGGGCTTGTATTACTGAGGGTACATCTTAGTCCTATCTTAATATCAAAGCTCACGTTATAAGCAAACACATCTGATATGTTTCTGCTTTTGAACACAAGGAGAGGAGACACTGCACTTTCCATGCTTTACACTACACTGAACCCCAGACTGGAGTCTTTAAATGTGTGGGTGTGGTGGTGAAAGAGAGAAAAGAAGTCTGAGGGACAGGAAGAAGTGTTTTTCAGATTTTTTTCTTCTTTTTTTTCTTTTTCTAAGTAGTTGAGAAAACCAGGCCATCATCAGGTAACTAAAGGAAGTAATCAACTGAAAGAGCTTCCATTAAAAAGGGAAGTACGGAGCTTAGTAGGGAAAGAGGAAAGGGAGCAGTGTGCGATGAAGATTCCTCAGTTTGGTTTTGTATGGAGTGTGGGCGCTGCAGCATCCGTGTGCAGGAGGGGGGTCATGGGGTCAGAGGTCAGCGAGAGGTGGCATCCAGTAGGGCGGGGGTGGCCGGAGTGGTGGAGCGAGAGGCACTGCTGGAACTGCTCTCCTTGGGGCTGGCAGAGACACTTCCGCTGCCGCCTCCAGCCCCTCCTCCAATACTGGGCTGACCTGCCAGGGACAAGGGTCCTGGAGGAGTGCTCTCTGAGTGGGTGGGAGGTGCGTTGGAGGATGCTGAGGATGTGGAGGAGGAGGGGGTGCCCAGAGGGACACTGCTGCCTCCTGGCAGTCCCTGCAGGCCTTGCCCGCAGACGTGGTGGTGCTTCTCCCAGTCTTTGTGCTGGCAGAAGGAGCCACAGTAGCGAGCCGTGTTGCAGCCGCTGCATGTCTCACTGGCTTTCCGCCCGCAGTTCCAGCAGCTCTGTTGAGACAGTGGGGAGAGAGTGGGTTGATAAAAATAAATCTCTTGGATAGGATTGTTTTTTATGTTATTTTGTGTCTCAACTGTGATGATTGTAAATATGTCTCTAAAGGTTGAAAATCAAGCTTTGTTCTTTTGACTGAGTTTTAAAAAAATACAACCTGCAATGGGGCTATTTTGTTATCCTGTTTATTTGTCTAAGTCTGTATTTATTCTTTTGCTCTTTGCATATGGCTTTGATTTCAGGGCTTTAAGAGTTGGTCCATGGCCACTGGCTTGTGTTACCAGCAGGTGGTGGTCAACTGCTCTGTAATGGCCTCAGCCTGGCATTCTGCTCAGGCCATCTGGGTCTGCCTACCATTATTTACACTGGCAACTGGACTACCTCCGCAATAATAAAATGACTACATGGTGTTTGCCAAAGTAAGAGCAGCCAGCTGAACCTCACAGCAAAATCATCATCAGACGGTCGCTACGATTACACATTATAGGACCACGCCAAAAGAGCAGGTGGATACAGTGTCAAAGTGTGGGACGAGGGATGATGTTAATGAGTGAGTGAGATGGGACAGTGACGGGGGCAGGGGGTCTGTGATACTCACTTCGCTAGAGTCCTCCTGCTGGTTGATGACGGTCAATGCGTCCTCAGAAGCCTGCCTCTTGGCCTCGGCCAGGGCCCTCTCCATCTTCGAGCGCTCAGCAGAGATCATCTCATGAGCTTTCCTCTCGGCATCTGACACTGCCTTCTGCAGCTCCGACATCGCCTGTCTCTTCACCTCGTTCACTGCCTCCTCTGCAGAGAGACAGAGAGAGAGAGAGGAGGGTGTTAGTTCCTGTGGCCACTGTCCTATTCCGCCTGCTCTGTCATCCTTTATTGAGGCTCTCTAAGCTCTCTGCTTGTTGTATCTCAGCTAACAGATGTACATCATCCAAGATTCAAAACCTTCTGTCAGAATAAGAAAACAGCCAGACTTAAATAATTAATTCAAACACGTCTGGCGACAATATTTTCCAGTGCTGACAACAGCAGATGAAAAAGTTAACAGTGAAGACTGAATAAACTCCCCATTGGTGATGCATATCTCCACTGCAGGGGTTCCTGCGAGGTAGACTTCATAGTGTGGCCTTTTGTTCTACCGGTGCCAGCACATACGAGCGAGGAGGCTGTGTTTTTACAACAGGCAGGTGTGTAGACTCCTTTCCAGATGGCAGTCTAAAATAGAAGCTTCCCGAAGTCCCTTCTCAGTAAGAGGCATGAGTATTATTTTGCCATCTTTCATTACTGGCCTCACAGCGAAGACATACATACATATTTTCCAGATCTTGCTCTGCTCTAGGGAATACTCCTGAGAAAGAGGTTGCCAAATATAAAATATTTGCTATCACACAGAGTCAAATACTAAATCGATGTGTCACAGTTACGAGGAGTGCCTATAACTGTATATCTAACTATAAAAGGGTCAAGAGCAAGTTTTATCCAATGTCAAGGACAGTAAAATTTTGTACGAATCAATGATTCTTCTCCTGACTGTCTTTCTCCACACACACACACACACACACACACACACACACACACACTCAAGGACCTGCAGGTGTGTTAGCCCATCCAGGTAGGAGGTGAAAGCGATACGGTTCTCTCCACCGCTCCCTATTTCCTCCAGTCAGTGTTTGAGTGTGTAAGAGTGAACTCATAAATAACTGTCACATTTCCTCGCTGCTCCAGCCCAGTTGTTTCAACCTACTGCAAAAAGACCGGAAGGGGTACGGGCCGAATCCACACTTAGGTGTGACTGGCTGTGTGGGCACAGTTTGCTGATGTATGTCTGTGTATGCGCATGCATGCATGTCTGAGCTTGAATCCTATGCTTACAAACTGCTGAAGTAGTTAGTATTCTGTCAATCCTGTCAACACCACACACACCACACACACACACACGTTTTAATGCTTTTCTTCATCCTGTCTTTACCTTCATCCTTCATTTCATTTCTCCTCTTTTTTCCTTTTCTTAACCCCTCCCCATCCTCCCCCCAATCACTATCTGCACTATCCTGGGCTTCTCAATTATCAGCCCTAATGCATGCACCACTAAGATTAGTTTGCAAATTTAATTAATTCTTATCAAGGAGACTGCATAGCAGATGCTGGGGCAATTAGCACTTAATGGAAAACACGGGGGCAGCAATATTAACGTTTTAATTCCACAGGGATTTGGCAGGTCCCTGGGACACGTTTTTTCTGTCTGCTTTTGCACACTTCAGATCTTGTTTTTCAAAAGCACTGCAGTCTCTCAACCTGAACCAGACCAGAGAATACGTGTCTGGCTCTAATTGGAAGTGTTGCTGCAGCTACACCAGGAGGCCGGCTGCTGAGGCAGGGGTGAGATAAAGAAGGTACACACGCGCGCACACACACACACACACACACACATGCGCACACATGCACGTACACACTCGGGGTGAGATGGTGGGAGTGAGGTGTGTTACTCACCCTGCTTGTTTTGGAGGTGCTTTAGTGCTGGGGAGAGCGGGATACTTGCAGTACCTGTATGA
The DNA here is from genome assembly GCA_900302555.1 of Myripristis jacobus. Taxonomy (NCBI): domain Eukaryota; kingdom Metazoa; phylum Chordata; class Actinopteri; order Holocentriformes; family Holocentridae; genus Myripristis; species Myripristis jacobus. The sequence goes on along the minus strand of OMLB01038826.1, from coordinate 4,140 downwards.
AAAACAACTGCAATTAAAAGAGCTTTTCTGCTGGTGAAAATGCAGCACAATATTTTGCCGACAGCAGCAGCATCTTCCCTCCACAGGGTATTGGAGTATGACTGCAACATAATAGTGCTGGGACTGGGGAGGAACAAAGGCTGAGCCAGATGACTCCTGGGATGAGCTCTATCTAACGTGCAGTATTCAGGAAGGCCCAGGCAGTGCAACACTCCCACCCGCTCCACCGCTGCTACAAATGCCATTAACCACTTTCAGGACATCTTTGTGCAGTAAGCAATACAAAGATCCCAGCTGGTCTGCATTTGATTCAATTCAGTAATAAGTTTGTGTACTGTGCATTAGGCTGGAAAACTGTCACAACGAAAAGGACCGAGAGCGGTACTGTCTCTGATCGGTGGAGACCAGTTAAGCTGTGACCCCAGCTTCTGCTGCGCTGCTGCGGCCTGCCTTGGGCCAGGTGACTGCATTTTCACTGCAGGTTTAACTGCAGTGGCCTTTCATAGTGGTGACAGATGGAGGGCATTTAGCTCTAATGACACAGAGGGCCTCCAATCCTCTGGCCTTATGGACCTACGGCTGTAAGGCCTCTGTTCTGTCTGTCTCCGATGGTAGTCAGGGTGAGAGCCATGAAGAGTGATGGTGCTGATTGTGTGTGTGTGTGTGTGTGTGTGTAAGTGCACACACAGTTTTGTTAGTGTTAGTGAGGTCAGTCATGAGGACAACAGAGAGCGGAGGACGAGGATGCTTGGCTCTTACCAGCTTTCCTCCAGATTTCTTCAGGCAGGTATCCTGAGGCAGGCCTGTGTAAGAAGTCTCGGTGGATTTCTGAAACACACATGCAGGCACACACTCAATCTCAGTTACGCAAACACAGACACACACAGACAGGCTCTTGGCCTCCACAAACACACATTCATCTGTCAACAGTCTCCCCTAGTTTTTGAATCCTACTTTTGACACTAAATTTGAGGGCTGTGCGCGGCAACATCACTAAACAACCATTTCTGGGAAGGAAATGGAAAGTTAGCGGTGAATACAAATCTTGAGGATGAATGAGCATCCAGGCAGCAAAAGGGTGCAATCAGCCAGTTGAACATCCAGACTGTTGCAACTACATTTTGCATTACCACGCAGCACTCACTAAAATGAGTAAATTTGCAGTAACACATCTTCATCTAACTGACTTACAGTATGTTTCTAATTTGATGTATTAAAGCATAATCAGGGTAAGCCCCACCTTGATCTGAGTGTTTTGCTTTGCCAAACATGCTCTGTATGCATCTTGTCTGTCTGTCTGTCTGTCTGTGTGCCTTTCAGCAGCGGTGGAAGTACCTATGAGCTGTGACTCGCTGCTGTTAGCTGTGTTGGAGGAGGAGT
>OMLB01038823.1:31342-64543 GCA_900302555.1 Myripristis jacobus | reverse complement strand
TCTGCCACTGCACTGCCATTCACGTGGGAACGGAAAACAATTCAAAGCAGACCGTGCCTGCCGCCTCTCTTGTTTAATACTCCCCTGGCCTTGTTTGCTCTCGCTCCATCTGAGTTGAGGCGTATAGGATTATAGATAGGGATAATCTGTATGCCTGAGGTTTCGTATATGGGTAAGACCTTACAATGTCTTTAACCTCGAGTTAAGGACAAAAGACTGAGAGGCTGTTGGTTTACATGTTTAATGTGTAACATGCCTTAGTAGATAAGTGCTGCTCTATGGTATAATCAGAGAGAAAGTGGGTCATTTTGTCTGCATGCCCTGAGAGATAAATGTATGAACATGCTCGCTCATGTGGCTCTTCAGTGGGTGTATATGAGTAGATACAGTTGTCTGTGCGCTGTGTGTGTGAGAGTGTGTGTGTGCGTGCGTGTGTGTGTGTCGTGAAGTTATGTGCATGTGGAAGGGTATGTGTGTGAGTAGGAGCCGGGGAACACTCTGTTCCATTGGCTGAGTGATAATCTCACTGGAGCAGTGGTGGTGCAAAGAGGTGGTGTTAATTTCAAAGCTCCCTTCTGCCCAAGAAAAGGCCCATTGTGGTCTTGGGCACCTCTCTGAGACTTGGAAAAAAATATAGCTGCAGTCAGCATGTTTATTATGTCCAAACTGCAGTAAACACAGTTACAAAGCTCTGGACAAAGCGAACATTTCCATAATCAAGACCAGACAAGTATTCCTAGGGGGGCAAAAGACAGAGAGGAAAAAATGTAGAGAAGACTACAAGAGAAAGAGCCCATGAATGGTAGGCAGCATTAACTAGTTTGGAGAGGGGCATTCCAGCTCCTTTTGTTGTCAGGCCACAACTATTCCAGTCTTCCCTGCTTGCTCCTACTCTCTCGCCACACAAATGAGCTGAACTTTGGAGGACTCCAATAAACGCGGTCTCCGTTAGTCAGTGAGTCGTGAGGAAAAGAGGGAAGGGTATTAACCGCCTGGGGTTGGGAAAGACAACTTGCTAACACACAGGGGACACTCATCCAGCTAGTCCCCGCTGCTAGCCCCTGCTACTAGGACAGTTAATAGTTTGTGGTTTGAGTTTTACACATGTGGAATGGGGTTTTGGGGGTTCCTGTCCCTTTATACGCACACTATCAAAGACAGGCAAGGCAAGGAAACGGGTCATTTGACACAGTGGATTCATTAAGTTTGTGAGGATAACGCGATGCAGTTGAAACACAACTGGCATACATCTGCACATTTGCGCATGCATGCACAGACTTGCACATGTACACAGGTGCACACACACATACACACACACACACACACACACACATGCAAGTAGACAAAGGTATTTCAGTATACTTTCCCACACCCATTCTAGCAGGTACAGAGAGACAGGCAAAGGAATGCATAGGCCGACCTATGGTATTTGGATCTGGTCCAGATCACTGAACCATGTTCTGCACCTTGTCATTAAAAAGGCCCAATGCTGTAAGCCAGTGGGCTTGCTTTTATTGGCTCTGTCTTGTCAATGCTATTTAGGCCTGAGAAGTCATGTTGTCATTTGTCTCCATTTTTTTTTCAAGACTTCTGAACCAAAAAATTGTATTGTCTATGGGACAAGTGAATGGGGTTTTCCTAATTACTTAAAAATAATTATTTTTTTTTGCATTTTTCTTATAACCTGAACATTATTGATGTAGTAAAAAATACTGCTGATGGCAAAGTGGTTAGCTCCCCATGATGACCCATTGCACATGACTGCATTTGTGATGATGATGATTCTCCTCCTCTTATGTATAATTTTGCTGTCATCCTCGAGCAAAGAGAACAGAGTAAGAAATGGGCATGGTTACTAACCAGGTATTTTTTTTTTTTTATGGCCAATCAGCAAACTACAATGATTCTAGTCATATTTTTTTAAACAAAACAATTTAAATGGTTGGAAAGTGGCATGCATTTTCCCCATAAAAAAATGTGTTGGATCTGTAGTTCCACATGTGGACAAATGTTTGTAGTTAATGTTATCCTTGATTCCTGAGGCCTATTGGGTGAGCCCCCCCTCCAACCTTAGTCTCCAGAAATACCAAATAAACTGTCTTAGATAATGTAACTAAGTTGGATAACTTGGTTAAACTCACTCCTCTGGAAGTAATAGCACATTTGGAGGGGGATCCTAAGAGGAGATTAAAGTCTAGCCTCAGTGGTGTGTGTAACACTAGCAGAGCAGCACCTAAGGCCAAGCACAGGCATTATCGAATCATTCAGTAACCCCGAGTGACCCTGAGTGGCGAGGTCTCATTCACAACTTGATTCTCTCACTCCAGTTGTTTTTTGTTCTTACTCTGTGTTGTTGTGCTCCTGCTGTTTTCTTTCTCTCCTGTGCTCTTTTTCTCTTTGTTCTTTCCCAGCACATGTTATCTGTTTTACATTGCACACGTGCCTTTGGCAAAGAAATCACGTCAAGTCCGGCAAGGTTAGCTCAGGTGAAAGTATGCCGGCACTGTTTGACACACCCCCGGTGTGTGTTTTTATGTGAGTCTGAGTGTGTATGTTCCGTCTGCGGGACTATCAAAGTAAAGGCCAAACATTAAAAGAATTCTCCTCAGCATTGGCAGCAATAGCCGGGCCATGTGATGGAGACAAAACCTTTTCTATTACGAAATATGCTTAAGCTGCTCCCCGTGTCCTCAGAAAACCTTCTCAGCTTTGACCTATGACCTGTTGGTACAGAGTTTCTATTTTTTGTTCTGTATCTTCGAACTCTGACCACTTATGCAGATAGCAAATTGTCACGTTCCGATGATCCCACCCTTTCCCCTCACCCGCTCTCCACCTCTTGACAGCTTTCTGTCTGAACGTCTCTCAGCACGTGCTCTATGTAGGGCAAGCTGTGTGTTCATGTATGTGGGTCATTTGACTTAGCAGATTCATTCATGTATGTGCGCACATGTGTCGGCGCATGTGTGTCCCTATGTGTCCCTTTATGTGTTTGTCCTTGTCTTTTTGTTTCCCTTTGTGTGTCTGCATGTCCTTGTCCGTGTGTCGCTATGTGTGTACATCACTGTCCGCGCGTGCACTTGTGCATGAGTGTGCCCTTATGTGTGTCCTTAATGTGCATGTATCACTGTCTGCCTGTGTCCCGATGTCCCCATGTATGTCTTTGCCTGTGTGTATGTGCATCTATGTGTGTTGCCGTCCCTGTGTCCCCATAAAGTTATATGTATTTCCACTTGGGTGATGGGCCCGCATAATTCCAGCACACACTTCATACAGCCAGCTATACAACAGTGGGAGAAGACTGCAGAGGCATGCCTGGGGATGTGGTCAGGAGAAGCCTGTATTTTGTGGAACATACTGTACTAAGCCGCGCCTGCAGTAAAGGCACTATAAATAGAAGGTGCTGATAAAGAGGAAGAAAAAAGGGGCTCGGTGTGAAACAGAGTCACCAAGCCGGTTCCTGTTCAAATACTCAGCTAGGGACCAAAGCTTCACTGCAAGTCTAGGCTAAACTGTAACACCAGTGCAGAAGCACATAAGAACAAAATAAGGAGGAACAGAAATAAAAAGACATATTAATACATTTCCTTAACATCAGAGGGTGTGTTGTTTTTAAGGCATGGGGTTCTCAAATCTCTGTGTTTATCATGTTCATTCAGGAAGTAACATGCTAGTATACATTTACACATTCATATACTTTTATACATCCATTTATTACTGACTATAGTTCTGAGTTGAGAGGCTTTGCAGTTTCATCACAGATGTCCTGGCACCATCCGGGAGGTCCACCGGAAAACTGGCTGAACTAGGCTAGAAGCTGGGATGTGATTGCAGGTCGGTTTTAGTGGTGTTAAGTGGTGTGGATGCATTTTTCTGACCAAAGCGAAATTGTGATCCATTACATGTTTTAATACTTTACTGGCATACAAAGAGGAGGAGAAAAAAACAGATGTTTTACAGAACATGTTGATAAGCCCCCATACATCATCAGCTGCAAATCTTGAAATGTCTTTAGTTAAGCCAGATGTGGTCTGATGAGGTTGGTGTATTTCCAAATTTCGGTTCCTAAAATGTGTTTCACTGTCTTGTCATTCCAACAGGGTAATAAACAATTCAGAATGTACCATGCAAGAACACGTCATACAGATGATGCCAGGTTTACAAGATGTAGCATTACAGCTAGTACACATTAACTGTCATGCTTAGCCATGTGATGATTTCAATGAATATACTTTAAAACTAAATCTAAAAATTCCACCAAGCCTAGCTATTAAACTAGTAATGCAAGCTAAAAAGAGAAAAAAAACAGTATTACACACTGAATTTGAAGTTAATGTCCGTTTTTCAAAGAATTTGTGCATGGGAACCTTTCTTCTAAAAGCGGCCTCTGGATCCAGTGTGGCAAATCCTTCACACGGGCCAGTCTCGGGGGGGTTGAGCAAGAGAAGCGAGGGGTCTTTTACTTCCACAGGAGACATGCTGATCTAAGGAAGAGGAGTTTTTAGGTTCCCAAACTAATTGTCTTCACTTTGATCCAGTAGGTTATAAAGGGGCTTATAAGGATAGATAAAGAGTATTTGCACAGCCTTAGAATTGACAACACGGCCAAAATGAGTTTGGATGGGACTAGAGAAGTGTTGCTCTCTCACCAACAGACCTCTGATCTGTCCCTGTTATTTCAGGATGATTGAACACACCAAGATTTTAATTCTTTCTTTGTACTTCTGTGCAACGCGTCGGCCGCTTAAATTAAGATTGTTTTGCTTTTTGCTATGCATAGAGTGCCTTAGATTTCTTTTAAATGTGATACTCAGACACAGCAACCTTGAATTAACACCACTTCAAGACATATTGAAGCAGAGGCAGCCTTTCTCCTCTGTGCTAATTAGTATTAACTCAATTTATCCCCGAGAACGTCCCACAACAATTTAGACAACACGGCGTTATGGCTTTCCTCAGAGGAACCCTGTTTGGAAGATTGGTGCGGAGGGGTAACCTCAACGCTTAGTCATTTTAAGAACATCTTGAACATCTTCTAGTGTGTGTCGACCCCAAAACTAATCCAGCAGGCATTGTGAGGCGCTGTTCCTGTTTGTGTTCCCAGCGGTGTGCAGCTCTCCAAACCCCTGCACGTGAAGCGCTGGAATAGGCTAGACCCTTGGCTGACATCCAGCCCTCTCTACTGGGACTGTAACCTGTTTTATGGCCTTGTTTTCTTCTCTTTTTTCCTCTTCTGTCCTTTCACTCCCGCTCGAACTTTCACCCTCCACTGTCACACTCATCCTCTCATCTGGTCTTCCCCTCGCTTGGATTCTCCCCTCGTATATACTCCCTCCACAGTGCAACGCCACCTCACTCCCCTTGTTCACACACGCATAGACGCACACTGACACACACACACTTAAACACACACACACTTAAACACATGTGTGAAGTATTGCGTATTCTTTTGGCTCCCTCCATGTACTGCACTCCCAATGTTCCCATTTGGAATTCTCTCATTCCCAGACTCTCTCGTTACTAAATAGTAAATCCAGCATGGCCACGTGTACGCTCAAATGCACGTGCACGCTCGCATGCATGTGCACGCATGCACACACGCACGCGCAGCTATTTCATATCCACCACGACTTTCTCCCTTTTCCCTCTCTTTTTTTTTTTTTTTTTTTAACCCTAGTCCTGGACTGGCTTTTATGGCCTGCCTTCCTGCTCACTGCTCACTGCGCTCCCTTCAGGAATTTTGGCCAGCGTTCAAGAATCCTAAATCAACCACAGGCCGCTAGAGCACCCTGGGCCCCTCTGCTCGGCGTCTGTCACCCCACATGTTGACCCCAGGGAGTGTGTGTGTCTGCATGTGCGGATCTACGTGGGCGTATGTGTGCGCGTATGCGTGTAAGAGGGTTGACAAAGAGACCAAAAAGCAACCTGTCCCGAGCAGGTCGCCCACCCAACCTTTCGCTGCCTGTCAATCTGTCAGATAGCTTTTGTGCCCTTCAACCCTCCGTGACCCACCATATAATGCCTCCTTCCTCTCTTTATTTTGTCGCTCGCTTTGCTCCTAGTTTGCCTCCTTTTTCCTCCACCTGAAAAAATGCCCAAGTGTTTATCTCACCTTTTTCACCTACATCACCCCCCATCTCTTTCAGTGATGGTTACTTTTGTAATGTTTCTCTCTCTCTCTCTCTCTCTCTCTCTCACTCCCCCTCCCATCTCTCTGAGTCATTCTCTGTCCTTTGTGTCCTTTTTATTTATGTTTGCATCGGTGAGCTCATCCCTCGGTCTATATAAAGTGTGTGTGTTCCTGTCTGTGTGTTCAGTCTGCCTGTGCATAGCGCACTGCTTTGCTGCTGCACAGGGGTAAGATCATTGTTTGTATAAATATGTGAAAATTTTTGCCCACGTGCTTTGCTCTGTATTTATATATTGGATGTGTGTATGGGTCCGGATGGCGTATGATTGCGCAAATTTGTTTTTGCGTGTGTGTGGGTCCACAAGCTGCGTGTTTGGGAGGCTTACACCAGTCTTGTCTCCTGGCTCCGCTTCTCGTCCCTCCTGGGCTTGTCCCTGCATCCCGGCTCTGTCTTCCATTTTGTGGAGGAGAAAAAAGACACAAAGTTGAGTGGAAAGAAATTTGTTCTACAGATGTTGTCGATCCCGGAGCTCAAAGCTTTGTTGAATGGAGGGTTGCTCTCCTCTTCTTCCTCTCCTCCTCCCCCTCCTCCTCTCGGTCCCCCCTATGACTTGTCTGCCTCTCGTTTACCCTCTTCCTCTGCATGACCCTCCTGTCTGATTTCCTCCTCCTCTCCTTTCCCTCTCTCGTCTATCTGCAGTATCTGTCTGCTTAATGTACGATGTCTCTGTCTGGTATGTACATGTCAATTAACAAACAACCCCCTAATTGATTCATTGCACGAGAGGAGTGTAATTCTAAGATGGTATAGGGGTCCCTCTGCTGTGCTTTTATGTGGTTCCATAGTCTCGACGCTGCTCTAACCAGCGTTTGGTGTGTTTTGCTGTGCGTGTGTGTGTGTGTGTGTGTGTCTGTGTGTGTGTGTCCATGACACTCAGATGGCAGGCCTGCTGCACATTACTGTAGTGATTTAGTGAGTTTGGCTATGGCGCCACCCCTACCACTCTCACCCCCGGCTCCCACTCCCACTCGTCCTTCTCCTCCGTTTATCCCCGCATGGTGAACGTCTCCACAGGGCCTTTTGTTGTCCATTGTTTTGGGGTCTGCTTCAGATTCCCAGTTTCTGGAGAAGACATGTGCAGACCGGATGTGGTGTTCTGCGGGTTTGTAGCAAAGCCGGCTTCCTTAGTTTTGGCCAGATCTCACTTACGATATTATAAACTAGACCCTTGTTTTTGTCACACCAAGCTCCAAGGGTGAGACAACCTGCCTTTTGAGTTCTGTCTCACCAGAGAGAGGCACTGCGCTTGTTCCTGTAAACACTTGCTGTATGGTAGTCTAGTGATTATCATTGTCATTTGCATTTAAAAATAACACAACAACAGAAATAATCCTCAGACACCAAAATAAAATGGAAAAAAAGACAAAAAGTACTGAGCTTATGATTACCATATTTTCAATGGGACTCAGTCCTGGTAATGCATGTGGCTTTTACGACTCTGCATAAATTCAACCGCACGCAAAGGCATCAAAAGGATTTGGGCTGAGAGGGACTGAAAATTCAAAGTGTTGTGGAGGGGCTGTGTGACTTAAAGGGGTTTGGACATCACAAATTTTCTGTCAAGGCGCAGGCTTTGTGACAGGGAAGAGATGCTGGTTTCCATTCTCAACTGGTAACGCCGTGCCCGTCCCCTCCCCCCACTGCTTCTGTTCCCACTCAGCGTACAGCGAGTGTAAATTCCACAAAGCAAAAGTTGGTTCAAAGGATTTTAGCTTAACTCTATTATGCTCTAGCCTTGCAGCCAAGCATAGGTAACAGACCTCTCTAACTTGTTTAGAAATTGGAATCATATTTTATAAACAAGGGTTCTGGGATTATTTGCACAGTCTTTTTGTCTCCAGTGTGTAGTCATCCTGTGTCATTTGCCTCATAGCGTTCTTGGGCCCCACACAACTGATCATTGGAGTGTTTGTTTCTCAGCTAGGCATTAAACACAAAGGCCTCTTACACAGCAGTGAAAGCTGTTGCATCAGATGGTAAAAAGCCTTTTAGCTTTTCTCTGACCTTATATTTCAACAGTTACATATTTATGCCAACTACCACAGAATGTTCTTGAGGGCTGTTTGGGTTGTTGACATATGTCTTTGAATAGCAGGCTGTATTTTAACATCTTGAATTCTCAGGGACACGTTACAGGCTTTACTCATTTCAACATTTTTCAATTGGCATTTTTTAAAGTGCTCCACTGATGTCTAATGAATATACATAAGGTATTTACTCTACCTGTAGGCAGTTCTTCATAAACTGGTGTCAGGTGACAGACTGATGTAAGGCTAACTGTAACACATGCAGGCTCATAAGCCAAGTCAGCAGCAGAACAAAGGCAGGTTTCATGATCCAGGGTTCACGGAAAGTGTTACCACTTCTATCACAGATTTCATCACAGATCACATACACCTATCACTTCTCCAATTCTCATAGCACAAAAGGCAAGGCTACAATTACTCCCCAAGGAGTGTCTCCCAAATGTGTACCTCGCTGATTGTAACTGCTGTTGGAGACGCCCAATTCACACAAAACACAGTGAGCACAATTATGTAACGTGTCAATGGCATCACGTTTTCTGTGTTAGGGGAGATCCACAGGTGGCAGTTGAGCGTTTTTGCCATTTTGGCTCTGGTGAGGCCGCAGATGCACATGGATTAACTTGTGGATATTGCACGGTGAGATGGCAGCAGACCGCTCCCTCCCGCTCCTGCTGCTTTTTGAGCTGTGCCCACCTGCGCCTGTGCGACCAGACCCACAAGTCTTTGAACCATGGACCTCATCAGAATGCATGTCCCATATGGAAATCTAATATAGGCACATAAAGTTTATGCTTATACCAGAGATTTGTTGTCATATGTTGCCTATACAGTCATATATGAACCAAACACACACACCTCCTGTGGATATGGTGTCACTCTCTGCACTCCTGTGGATATCGAATATGCTTCATGTAATCATGTATTTAATATTGATATATATGTTATATATGGAGTATATGTCATATAAGGAAACACTTCTATGCACATACAGCATATTACGTTTCTGTATTACAGTCCTTGAGTGTGTTTTTCTGCTACCGGTTTGATGTGAGTCTACGCCAAAATTTGCTCATCATAGGGAGCACTCCAGCCAGCTAAGACGCCGGGCCCGGGCCACATTCAACAAAAGCACAATCCAATGACAGGTGCCGACAGTTTAATCTGGGAGGCAGAGCTGACAAATAGTGCTGTGAAAAGCCTGCATCATAGCTGTGCTCTCATATGTGTCCACCTGTGCCTGCCTGCAGCCCTGAAAAAGCGCCCGCTCCGTCAAAATCTGTTGTGGGGCTTAGAGGACAGGTCGGGCAGACCTCTCCTGTGAGCTGCTCAGGCCTGGCTCCCTGCCGTGTTACTAAGAGAGCTAAAACAGGAGGGACCCATCAAGCTAGATTTCCCACTTGCACCGTGCAAGAGACATACTCCCAGGATATCTCGTCGTTGGCTCTGTTCTTTGGGCTCATAGGAAAATGAGTCTCCAGTGGCTATAGTCATGGATCAAACTGAAGGTGCCTCTTGTTTTCTCTACATGGCGTTTTTTAGCCGTTGCTTCTCGTTTACTATGCAGGACACCCACATCAGTGCTGCAGCGGACAGCTCTGTTGTTGCTCTGGTTTTAGACTTGAAGACACATGTACACAATCAGAGAATCTGGCAGAGCGACGCGGTGAAAGAGAGAGGCTCTTAATGTAGACACTTTTTCCTGCTGCCTGTCTGCCAGACCTCTGCTCCACTGTTGTTGTGACTGTCTGGTAAGGAGCAGGGAAGGGAGCGGCGGTGAGGAGGAGTGAGGAGAGGTGGGTGGTGTGAATTGGCTTGAGCTTATGATAAATTTAGTCCAGATCAGCTGGGGAAAATTGGCCGCCGTGCCTTCATCAGGATCCGATGGCTCAGCTAAGGTCCAAGTGATGGTCACTGGGTGTGAGCTCTGGTGTTTACTAGAGAGTTTATTTACTGCCCCTGTGTTTATTTTGATTTCTTCCAGCCCTGATTTGGCATGGTTTAAAACAAAAAAATCAACTACTACTGTTGATAGGGATTGCTTGTCCAAGAATATAATCTCAGTGTTTCCATATCCCATTGTCAACAACATATGACTCACAATCTTCCAGCATAAACCAATTATTTTTGATAACAGCCCCTAAGTTGATTTTGCCCAGAGCACAGGCCGATAGTTCATTACAGGGCTTTTCATTATGGTATCTCCCTCTCAGTCTCTGTGTGTGCACTGTCTATATTTAGCTCTCAAAATGGTCACACGGCAGGTTCAGGTGAGGACAGGCTAGGTGTTCTAATGAACCATAGCTCTATTCCTTGTGCCATTAGCTACCGTCTGGTGCAGTGAGCCCCAGGCTTCTGCTGCTACTGCCGTCAGTGTTAAAGGGCTAACGTTATTCACAAATTTCAAGGCAGAACTTTATTAAAATATAAGGAACGGGAAGGAAGCTAAGCATCTCTAATAAGCAAGGCTGCACCAGCACTGCTGCTCAGCCTAAAAAAGGCTTAATGTAATGAGGTACAGTGTAGAAGGTGAAATGCATTATGGATAAGTTTTGAGGTGGGGGGTGACACCTTTGACATTGACAGTGTGGCTATTGTTGCCATATTGTTGAAAGCTACAGCTCTGCAGGCCTGCTGGGTCAGTGTACCATGCTGTGTGTAACATGTTGTGAGCCCTACAGGAAGCTCTGCCCTGACCTCACCCACACATGTGGAGGTGGTGAAGGACTTGTCCAGAGGTTACTGGCTGCAGGGTTGGGAGAAATAATGTCACAGGGCAAAGTCTTGACTAAGAATTAGCTTCTCCCTCTAGCTCCTCTCATAACCATGTTGAATAGTTAAGAATATGACTGATCCCCCCGCGGCTCCCAGTGATTGGTTTGTCCATCTTCCAGGATGTTTTATGTATTGACCAAGGCCTCGCCACTGCAGGAGAGGTGGAAGGTGAGGTCATGAGGCAGTAGGATGGGTAAGAACATTAATGAGAGGTCAGGGCCCGTCCCTCTGCAGCCAGCAGCTGTCCCGTGCTGCCTCTCCCTTAAACCCTTTAAACCCAACTCTGCAACCACCTTGTGCAGCCCTCCACTCAGTGGGTGATTGGATCAAATTCAGCAGCTGGGATGCTGGAGCAGCTTATGTTTTCCCTCACTTTTTAGTGAAAATCTTAACTGGAAATGATGCGGTGGGTATGACCCCCAGCTCTGGAACCACATGTAACCCCTCTCACTCAGGCCCGAATCCCACTTTTCTCCTGAGGCTCCCTTACTCCCTTTCTCTGTAAACCTTTCCTGCTGTTTCAGAAACCAAAATTACAAAGTGGAGAGAACTGGCTGTTCTGCTTTATAAAATATCCATAGTCATTAAAGCGGGTCTATTACTGATTTTACATTAACAGAAGGAATTCCATCACTTACCGTCAATCCCCAGATTACCCCCTGCTGCTATCTGCCTACCCACTCTGGACTATCTAGTTGAATGAAGCACACACACAGCAACATGCATAGAGGGGACATGCAAGTGCATATACACATACATGTACATGCACATACACACGCATCGGAATAGCCTCAAAGCTTGGAGCCAAGCTAACACAAATTAGGGTGAGTCTTTTCTCCTGTAGTGCTCTTGGGGTCATAACAGCCTCGTAATGAATACATGGATCATAAAGCCTGTCAGGTCATTTTGGCAGTTGGCTCTATTATAACACACAGCGGGAGTATACATGACACTGCACGTCAAGACAAGGTTAAAACATAAATATAGAGAACATTAGGTAAGATTTTCTCTTTTTCTTCAGCTTGCATTCTGTTCCTGTTCTCACTCTCACCCAGTTTCTCTCTGCCATGTCCTCTCACTCTCTCTCTCACCTTTACTTTCTCTCACTTTCTTTGTCACCCTCTCTCTATTTTCTGCTATCCTTCAGTGAAGTCATTTTTGCTGTCACATCTGGAAACTAGATCTTATGGCTCAGTGTGATGCTGAGGTGCATCTCACTCTTGCTCCATCAGCCCTTGTGCTCTTCCTATTTCTTTTCTCTCTCCTTCCATCTCTCTCGTGCTCTTGCTCTTTGACCTCCTTTTGGAGCCATGCTTTCTCTCTCTCTCTTTTTCTCTCACCAAGTTAACGGTCATCCTGTCTCTCTCTTCCCCTGTGTCTGCCTCTATTTTGCTGTATCCGCAGAGAGCATGTGACAAAGCTAACCCATGCAAAAGCTGAGGGAGAGAGAAAGCACATTGGGCTTACAGTATGTGCCACCACTGCTCACTTTCACGCAGAGACTAGCCCACAGAGGAGTGCAGAGGGTGACAGAAACACAGAAAATACACGAAAACGCATTTGCATACAAATACTTGCAAACTCTGGGTAAGTGTTTGCATGGCTGGGTCCATAAGGATGTAATATCTAATGCTATCATAGAGATTTGCACTATTAAACATGACTTGGTTGAATAATTCTTATAATGTAAAGCTTCATACTTGCAGAAGTCTTTGCCTTTCCCATGAGAAAATAAAATGCCTATTCCTAGAACTAGCTTTCAAATAGGTCGTATACAAGATGGATGGAACATAATATACCCTTTCACATAATGTGACATGGTGTCATAAAACGGAAAAGTGAAAAGCATCGTGCTATAACTGATGCCAAATTTGAGGTGGCAGAGCTGAGCTTTAAGATGAGAGCAGAATCACATTTCCATATATCACAGTCATTATGCTGTGCATCAAGTCTGGTAACAGTGTCAAGAAACGATTTCTAGCCCTGGTGCCTGTGCGTCTGTGTCGTTCTCTGCTGGGGTCTGTCACTGAAGTCAGCTGGGAGTGTGTGTGGACCCAAAAGGCTAAACTCTTTGCCTACTCTCCCATCACCTCCTCTCCTCCCCTGGGTGTGCTTCTTTTTCCCTGTGGGAGCCACAGCCAAATGCGGAGCACAACACTGGGCTGACCCTCCAAATGCCTGACTGCGTAGCTGAAATTTAAATGCAGCTCTAATAACAAAAAATGTTTGTGTTGTCACTGTGTGAGAGAGTGTGCGTCTGTGTGTGTCTGTGTGCGCCCGCTCTGTGAACCCAGGTGCAGACACATTGGGATGACTCTTCTGTTCTGCTCTGATGAGTAATGCTGGAGCCTTCACTGTCAATCCCATGGTGTGAGGAGATCAAACCAAGTGGGAGTGTGTGTGTGTGTGTGTGTGTGTGAGAGAGAGAGCGCGTACATGCTCCTCTGTTGTGTTTATTTGTGCAGCGTAAAAAAGAGTTTCACTTTCAGTTTCAATTTAAAACAAAATTGAGAGCAAGAGGCAAAAACTGTGGCAGGTGGGCAAAGAAAGAGCAAACAGGCGCACTGCTATGTGACATCATGCAAGTCACATAGTTTAATGGGAACTCTAACACTATTTTGTATAGCAGTCTGGTTGGATGATCTTTACCATTAACTCCAGCCTAAAAGGTAACTCAGTGTGTCGCACCATTCTTTTAAAGGGGACAATATAAATGAGCTAGACGGTGGCTAAGTGGCTCTGGGGAGACATTGTCTAGCCAGTGCGTGTGTGCATGCATGATTGCAAAATCAATTCCACTAGGCTATTTGCGGACATGCATGCAATTACTGTGATGATACAGCATTCTTTTGTTTAGCATAATGTGCATCTATTTAACTGAACGTGTACTGCAAGCAGAGATATTTTTCCAGGGCTAATTAGCCTCTCGCAAAATTACCGACAGAAAAGTTTTGAATGTTGAACTCATCACATGGCGGAATCTGCAGCGTTGGGCTGCTCCTTGTTTCTCACTGCTTTCATCCCGTGTGTTCTGAGGGTGACGACTAAAGAACTCGGAGCGCCCATGGCCCCTGCAGTGCACTAGCTTGTTTTAATGACATGGCTGCACAAAGCAGCTGTCTGCTTTAATTATGGAAGAGTGTTGGGCTCATGGCTCCTGCTCCTCTTTCTACTTCTTTGATACTCCTCCCTCTCCTCCCACCCCGCTCCTTCCTTTTTCATCGCTTCCCTAATGTGGCCCCTTTGATTTTCTTTCCCCTGTCCCGCAAGGAGAGGTAGACTAATCCTCTGAATCGAATGTGTCACCTTCTCTAAGCAGGGATGAATAGGCCCTGGATGACCGCTGGGCACTAATCGCATTTAGCCTCCACGATGGTAGCTCCTGGCTGGGCCCTGGGTCCGAGGCTGGTATGATTTAATGCGTGTCTTGAGCTTTGGTGGGGCCCAGCCGTTGTCATGTACCTGTTGAACCTCTTCCTTCCATATCCCGTGGACGAACATTTGCTGGAGCACCTTTACCATGTTAGTGGTATTCACACATGGACAGGATTTTGAGTCAAGTGAAGTCAAGTTAGTTCATAAAGCACAAACTATTGATGTGATCTCTCTTCCCTCAGTTAGAAGCCGAGTAGCACCATTGTAAATGCAGCTGAGACATACAGATATGGATTATACAATAATAATAATATGTAGAAGGAGCTACAATGATCTGTAGAGTGTTTTTTGGGACATTCATTGTCAACAACAGAGTTTCTGAGATGATTTCAATAGCAGGAGATAAAGTTATGCATAATTCACATAGCAAAGAAAGGGAACGTTGTAAAGATTACTTTATATGCCGTTATCATGGGCAAAAAATGAAAACAGGAATAAAATTTTGACCCTTTCTAGTTATGCAGACCAACATGGGAACTTGAAGATGGCTTTGAAATTGTTGAGAACTGTGTGGTTCAGGTTCAACTTTTTAGGTTGCTCTGAACCACTGCAGGTTTGAAACAGGATGGTACAGCCATGATAGCCTCTAGCAATACTAGATATTCTCTAAAGTGTCATTTTATTATCTTTTTGAATGTATTGGGAAAGCCAGAAATATCATTATAGTATGGTAATATGAGACAGTGGAATTATTGGCTTCCCGCATTTTATTATTTATTTTCTGCTATTGCTACTGGATACAGTATAATAATCTAAAAGCTGAATCTGCTGTAGGATTTATGTCAGCATTGTAGCTTGGTCAGCCATCACAATGTAATTATCTCCGTCTCCTCCCAATGACCTGGGGAACCCCACGGTATTGTGACTTGGATTGTCTATCATGCCTGCTTAGCCCTGATTGGGCTTGACGCAGACACTGGATAATACTGGGAATGGTGTGCGCGCTGCGGTGGTCGAGGTGTCCTGAAAGAATATGCTAACATGGCGGGACAGGGTAGCCAGACTAACCGTATCCTCCCGTACGCACAGGTCATGAGCTGAGCAATGTGCAGAAAGGGCCATGCATTCCTAGAAACCCCCTAATATGTTTAACCTCTGACCTAACATATCAGCAGCGGCGCAGCGACTGTCAAAGGCTCAAGTGGTCTAATTGGTTTATTTGTTAACTCCTCATCCCTTTTTAACACAATGTCAGGGGCAACAGGATATCTAAAGCCTGCAAGGGACTTTATAGTAACCAGTCCTTTAAAACTCCCTCTCATCACATGCATTAAACATGCATTCCCAAACAACCCAAACCGAAAGAATCACCATTTTCAGCCTTTAATAGATGTAGCAACTTCTTCGTGCCAGCTTGAACAGGCACAACTGAAGATCTAGACCTTCCCGTCACACCTGTTTTTTTTGGGGGTTTTTTTTCCTCCAGACCAAAAGCGTTTAAATGTCATATTTACAAATTCTGAACTCAGAAGGATGAGCTTACAAAGAAAACTTAAAGGTGGAGTTATCACCCTTTATCCTCCATCAGTTTACGCAATGATCTTTTTTCAGTCGCATAGAAATTTCACTGACTTTATTCATGCGGTAGATCTTTCCTTATCTATAAGTTGAGAAAAATTGTTTGAAAACATGCAATAGACTTGTATAGATGCAGTACTTTTACATCAGCAATTAAAAACAGTGACTTCATTTGACCTTTGGCCTATTCAGATAAGAGAGAGGACACTGGGTATTTCAGTTGGAAAGACATTTAATTGCTTCAAAGGAAGCCAATTTTATATAGTTTTGTTTTCTTCCACAGCTTAATATTTCTCCCCACAGAGCCCACTTTATGAGTATAAATTTATTACATTTATCTTCTCCTCCAGCATACCCAGTAAAATGCACATCCAGTTAAAAAAAACAAAAACATTCTGATTACTATTACAGACTACAGTGCTCCCTATTTTCCTTCCCTGTCTCTCTCTATCTCAGGCACATACCTACATACATGGAGCTCCAGAACTACAGCCCCCTCACTGTTCTCTCCCTTGTTTCCCCCTCTCCTTTTCTCTACATGTCCTTTATGCAAATGTGCTGGTTGAGGGCACTGGGGCAATGTACTATTCACAGCTTGGCCAACAGTAAATCTTCATTTTGACAAGCCCCTTTGCATTGTCTTCCCCCCTACTCACTACCTCCCCCTCCCCTGTGTCTCTCCTTGAACTGCCCAGCTGCACAGGCCCTCGTCAACGTGGCCTTGTGTACAGTATCTCACTCGTGGTCTCTTTCTCTGTTTCTCATTCTGTTTTTTGCTCTCTCCGTCATTCTCATTTCGCTCTCTGGCCCTCCTCCGCCTCCTGAGTGCTGTGCATTACATGGCTGCCCATATTGTGAATCCAGTCTTTCATTGGAACAAAACAGCCACCCTTGGAGTGACACTATGAACATGCTGTCTCCCCGAATAGACTGACATAGATGACCTGAAGGACGTTTACTCTGTGGTGGTTTGTGTGTGTGGGGGAATGTGTGAAAAAAAAATACTCATAGTCTTAGTTGCACTCAATGCACATAGGAGTTTGAAAATTGATTCCTGATGTTATAAGGTACACATCACAGCCCTTACTGGTTTGGTGAAAGAATGTATTCAAAACCAGAGTATGTTTTGTTTTGAAGTAAATGAAACAGTTAAAATAGGATGAATGAACAGACTTTGCCCCCAACTGATATCAATGCCAGATGTGCAGTACATATCCCACAATGAAAATGTGTAAGTGTGTGTGTGTGTGTGTGTATGTGTGTGTTGTGTTGCTCTCTGTATTGTCATGCAAAACTTGCTGTGATGTGGTCCAAGCATGAGAGACGCGAGTATTGACTTGCATTGTGCACAGCAAGCACAGAACATGGACTTTCTCACATTTTCACTGCCCTGGCCATGATTATAGCACTCCATATGTGTGCACAAATGCAAAGGCACATTACTTTACTCATAATACACCACTTACATTTACAGTAAAACTAACAGAGACTCACATGGTATATATTCCGTGAAACTACTTTCACACTGCAGCAAAATTCAGTTTGTCACTGGGTTTGCACAGCAGTGTCAAAGGATCTACCCATTTGATCTCAACTGACAAGTCTACCCAGGACTGGATCAGGCTAGAATAACCTGAACAGCTTTGAGGTGAATGGTGTTCACCTTGATAGTGATCAAGACCACACCTCCACAGCTTGTTCCAGCACATGCACGTGACTCAAAGACACAACACCCATAACCTTTGCTCTTTTCAGAAATAACAGAACTGAACAGCAAGACAGCTTAGAATGTGGACAGTTGGAGAGATAGCCACATCGGTGCTGTAGAGTGGTGTAGCAAATGTATAGTGACATTTAACAAAATGCCATCTTCTTACCTCAGAACCTCCTTGCCTGGTGAGAATATCATCCAAATGAGGCAATCAACCTGTAGCTGCCTTAAGAGAGACAGAGAATTACCCAGACACAGGTTCAGAGCAGAGCAAAATAATGGGTAGTACCTGTTTGATTGGCATATAAGGGGTATCAGTGTCTCTTTCGTCAATGGATGCTTTGCCACCATGTACTCCCCCTACCTAAATTCCCACCAGACCTTGCCAAACAATCCCTCAGGCTGCTGCTTCTGCTGCTGAGAAACTGTAGTGATTGTTTGATAATTTTATTTCCCATTCATACCAATGTTCTTAGTGGGATTTTAGTAGTGGAGCTGCATTTTCCTCCAAACAAGTCCCAAGGGGGGGTTGAATGTTGGATATAATTTGAAGCTGTTGTTGGGCCCACCGCAATTTGGTTTTGAACCGACGGACAAGCCAACAGAGCAGCCATAAGGCAACATGCTCCCACCGCCCTCTGAGTTTTGTGTCAGAAAATTTGAAATGGGTGGGTTCTTGGCTTGCTTCAAAGTGCATGTTTGATGAAACTTCACAAGTACCATCCACCTGATCTAGCTAAGCAATGGATCAAAACCTTTTCAGTGCACCCTTCACTTTTAATCTCTACTTTGACTTCACAAGAACATTCCTCTCAAATTCCAGTGTGAAAACTTGCAATGTCAAGAAAGTCCAAAAAATAATTTCTGGAGGGAACTAATGTGTTCAAAATTGCCTGCCTCGTGGCTAATTAGGATGTCTTTTGCTGATCCACTTAAATTTGAAGGTGTAATTTGGGGCCTTTGTGCGCCAAGACTAGGCTTTACACCCCCTGAGCTAGAGATCTTTATGTTTTACCATGTTTAGCCTTGCATGGCTCCGTCTGCAGCACCAGAAGAGCGTCTCCCTGGAGGCAAAACAGCAAGGCAGGATCTGATCTTCTCCATCCTCCATCAGTCATAGCAGTCGTGACAGGCCAGTGAATTCCCCCCACCCCTCCACCCAGGACTTCAAAGCCCTACATTTGCCACTAGAGAAGGGGCTGTGCTCACTGAGGGGGGGCAAAGAAGGGGGGAGGTGGTGAACTTGGGGCCCACTGACAGTATTTAGCCTGGAGGTGTTTTCAGTTGAACCTCCTCTGAAGCCGCTACGTTTTTTTTTCTACTTCTGTTTTGGACTTCCTTGAGTCCGCAGTGAGTTCTTCCTTTGGTGAGATCATATTAGCGGTGCTTTTGCTTTTTGACAGTTTTCAGTCACTTAGTAGAGGAAGCAGGGGAAGTGCAACCATAAAAAAACAAGTGTCTCTTTGAGCCTGCATCAAAGCAAGTGCTTGGGAAGTGTTAAAAGTGCTGTTTGGCTAGAGCCTGGTACAGTCGTGATTGATTGTTTCGAAAACGATGCCTGTGCTGGGAAAGGAGACAGTGCTTTCAACTAATTTGTACCATCTTGGGAGTATCTGTTGGCGAGTAGTCCTCGGTCCCCATCACTAAACAGCCTGTAAAAATATATTTCTTAAAGGACCTCCCATATCTTACTAGAGTAAGTCTGGAAGTCTTCTTAAACATAGTATGTCTTTGAAAATGTAAAAAGTGTAAAGATGTGGTGGGGATGTTGGCAGCTGGGGGCCAGGCCTGGTCATTTTGTCCCAGGCTGTGAGATATCAGATAGGCATCAAACAATCAGTCATGGTGAGCACGGGACTAGGCCTTTGATGCGTCGTTTCTAAGCCTTCCCTTGGGTTTTCCTAGAAGACCACTGGGCTGCAGAGCAACTGTCACGTGTATGGAAAAGGATCAATAAAAAAGACTGACCGAAGAACGATGTTTTTGCTGTTGTGCCCTCAGGTCAGATCACAATGTGCAAATCAGATCTGTAACATTCAGTTCTTCAGCACATTCCTGTGGTCTGATTAGACTCCAAACTCCAAGTGTTGTTGATTGGCCTCAGGGTGATGCCACAAGTTCTAAAACTCTGCAGTACTTCCCTTGGTAAAGTTAAATGTTATGTCTCCACAAGCCACTTTCAATAACAGTCCTTTTGTAAGAAAATGAAAAAAAAAAAATTGATATCATAAAGCAGTATATCTCAGCTTTTGTGATGCATTTTGCAATCTAAGCTCAGATTATGTAGCCACACTCCCTTTTTTGGTGTTTTATGGCGGCGTTTTGATAGGTGAAGAACCACGTCTTCAAATGTTCAAGTGCTTCTAAATCAACATGACGAAAAACATATGCTGTGCATTAATACGAGATAAATCACTGGTTAGCGTTTGCTTGTCCATTTCTCTCTTTTTCAGTTCGACAGCTTTTTTTATTCCTTACATTTGAACTCTCACCTCTGCGTTACAGTAGGTGCAGCATTGCAGTTTACCACATACACGATCATGACCTCCTTTCTTCTTTTCGTATTGTCACCTCACAACCTCATGTATTCTGGTAGCTCCCTTGTCTGCTTTGTTTACAGGAAGTAGGAAGTTGTCATGTGGGTTTACAACTCACTCTGCCACAAACTACTATTGATCCATCTGGGGTGCACCCCTCCCTCTCCTGAGTACTTGTGTATTTGTTTTTTTTGTTTGGTTGTTTTTAAATTAGCCTTATTGTGACATGAAATTCAGTCAGTCTATTTTTATTACTCAGGATGTTGGTATTTCAGACATTTTTGTAGGGTTGAAAATAACAACAACAATAATAATGATGTGCAGGAGAAAGAAAAGAAGAGTGAAAGAAGACATACAATATGCCAAATCCATTTTAAAAGCCGTTGACAGGACCCATAATCCCTGCTAGTGTTTGGTGAGGTCTTTGCCTCTGGGTAACCTTATTTGTGTATTCAGGCCTACCTCATATATTATCTGACGTTGCAGTAGGATCAGCTAGGTAGCCTGCTAGTACAAAAATAGCACAAGCATGCAGTCGCCTGCTACACTCCCTTCAGCAAAATGTGACTTCACACAGGAACAGGCATCAGCATGTACACAGGGCCAAAAAAATTAAAAACATGCAGAACATATAAAGTACATAAGCAAAGACAATTGTACATTCACCCCCTAGGCCCCAGTGCTTTCCTTGGTAATGCACCATGGACACACAGCGCACAGGCCTTCCACAGCATCACAGCATGCCTTTCTCTCACTGTGTCAGTCACAGTGCTGTTGTCACAAGACACACCCCCTTTTATCTACCAATAATCAAGCAAAGTTGGTCAGAGCCACCTTGACCCATGACCTATTTCCCCATCGTGTTTTGTGAAGTATTTACAAAACTATGGCTCTGTTTGTGCGAAGCAACAGCCCTTTAGAAAATATTGTTGTTATAGGACACATCCGTTTTGGCCAGTCAGAGTGGAAAGGTGGTCAGTGTGGCCTTGATCTGTGGCCAGTCTCCTCTCTCACTCCTCATTTTGTAATGTTATGTGGGGAAACTACGGCCTATTTGGAAACTCCGGCTCTGTTTGTGCTAAGTCCTGTACATTAGCGTGGCCCCTTGAGTTTGATAGGCACAAACAGTAATTCTTTTCTTCTTTTGCCCATGACCTACGTTCCTACCACGTGTTGTGCAGATCCATCCTGTACTTTCTGAATTACCCCGGTGATGGATGGATGGATCAACGGACAAACAGAGGCGATCACATAACCACCAGCCGGAGGTTTCACCTCTTTGGTGGAGGTAATGAACATCCATTAGCCAAGCTGCAGCTGTCGATGTGCAGATTACTGTTGCTCTTCAGTAGAGCAGCCACTCCCCGACAACTCAGTGTAAACAACAGGAAGATTCATATGGGCAAATAACAACCCAGTGCTGGTTAACAGCCAGTAAGATTTCTACTTGGAAAAGCAAGACAGCATAGGGGGCTGAGAGATACTTTTTTTTTCCCTCTGTGCCCTCCCCTCCTCCTCTCTCTCTCTCTCTCTCTCTCTCTGTGTGTCTCTCATTTCTGTTCTGAATGCCCAAATTATGCCCTCAATTGGGATGAGTGGTACAATTTAAGAAATACTTTCCTCTTTCTCTTTTTTTTTCCCTTTTTCTCACTCTACTCTCTTTTTCCCTCTATCTGTTTTCTCCCCTGTTTTAAGAACACCCAAATTATATCATTAGTTAGTTTTAGCTCAGGGAGGAGGGCATCATATGACTGCTTCTCTGCTCAATTTGCTCATTGTTTGCCCAATTCCCTTCACAGCATGCTACCTTATTCCCTTCGCCCTGTCTTTTCTGCCTACACAGGCCTGCAGGGGAAGAGCCCTCTAGCTAATTAGAGACTTGCCAGTGGAATTTCACCACGACAAAGGGAGCTATTCATGTCGGCAGGGTGGTGAATAGGCCGCGCTGGCAGTGGCGGTGGCATTACTCTGAGGAGTTAGCGAGACGAAAAGACTTTACTTTGAAGCTTGTCTCTCTCCGGAGACACACAAACCCATCCTTCTTCGTCTGCCTCAACCGAGTGCAATGCCACTCTGCCCTCGAACCCCCCCACCCCACCCTGTTTCTGTTCTGGTTTTGCCATCTATCATCTGCTGTTGCTCTGTGATAAGGCTCGGTAAAGCCAAGTCGTGTCCTGACACAGACTGTCAGCGCAGGGGCTAAATGGTTGACCCCTCGTCTTAGCATGCTGCCTTCTATTCTCAGTGAGCCGATCTAGTGTCTCTGTGGCATGTCTGACCCATATTCCCTAAATGAACTTTTCATTTCACACTTCATTCATACACATGCATGCAGACACAATCCCATTCACCGCCTCACAAGCCCAGAGGTCTCTTGAGCAAACTGAGTGGGAGACCTTTGGCCTCATCTACTCAAACACAAATTAGGCATGTTGAGAGGCTGCCACCGCTCCATCCATTCATCCTCTCATCTCCACTGCAGTCCTACAAGCAGTGGATTCTAGGTCAGATGGAGGGGATTTCCCCCCTTTTTTTTTTTGCATGCATGTGCAGTGTTAATCTCGAATCTCCCACCCACTGTCACCCGTCCCCTCACATTGTCACATACACACATCAATAAACACACAATCACAATCCCACATATTTATCCTTGCAACACACATACATTACATCACATAAGCCATTTCAACACTTGATGCACACTGGCAAAAAAAAAAAGCCACACACACACACATTCGCACACATACACAGGCATTCCTTACGGCACTTCCCTTCCGATGGGACTGGAACGACATTAACAGCTTCCTCCTTCCCTTCTGGGTCTCAGAGCACTTTCTAGTTCAGATGGTACTCTGTGCTCTCTTTCCTTCCTCTGTTTCTTGTTCTTTTCGGGTTTTCTCTCAGTCTTTCGCTCTTTTCTCTCTCTTCATTTTTCTCTTGCTATCTAAGTCTGTCCCTTCCTCTCACAGAATCTTGTCATATATTTTTTTTCCCGTCTAAATCAGAGCTAAAAACACATTGCCGGGGGGTCACCAGCAGTAGACGTACTTTCACCATTTTCTACTTGTTTTTCCTTTTCCCTTTTCCTTTTACACTGCATATTTCTGTAATGAGATTAACCCAGGCATTTGGAAACCAAGATAACCTCAGGCGCTGTTTGTTAGTTTCGCTAGCTACCCACATACTAATCCTGAACCCAGTAGTTACCCACAATGTTAGGCTTGTCACCCATAAAAGTAACATATTTCTCGTTACTTGGCATTTGTTTCAAAGGTAATGTCATTACTGTACTTATTACTCCCTAGGAGCAGTAATTTGTATAGCAGTCATTACATTACTTTCCCGCTGCACCCACAAAATTGGTATTTGCATCTTCTCTCACGCTCAAAACCGAGGAAAACTCAATGGCCTTGCTGTGAATCTTCTGGGTAAATGAGCAGCATTGATTTCCAATCTTCCTGTCATCTTTTGCGTGAAAAAATCAAAGTGGTGGGAATATATCCAGCAGGATGAAGTAAACTACTCTGCCATTTCTCATCCGGGCTAGCTCGGTGTCTGTCAACTAATGCTGACGAAACCGAATTTTGGAATGGGGTAGAGGTAGAGATTTTAGTGAAATCAGTTTCAATCTGCTCTTGGGAGAGGTCAGTGTAGTCGCTGTTACTGACATTGAAAAAAAAAATTTGTCACACTATTCATTGCTGGGAAAAGCAATAATATTACTGTGTTCCCACCCAATGCTGCTTACCTGCATGGAGGGGGAATTTACTTCTGAGTCTATTGTCATTCACATCTGCAGTCGGCCCAAATAGCGTAGCGCAAGAGTGCGGCTCTGGCTTCTTATCTGAGACGGTGGGCTGGTAAACATCAAAGCCGAGCCCTATAGGTGGCAGAAGGCTGTAGCGTGCATGCAAAAGTCTGCCTGATGTCAGTCTGTAGATGCGCCGGCTCCCACGCTGACATTAAAGCCAGTAATGCTAGCTGTAGGAAGATGTTTCTGCACCCATTATAGCATGACTGTGACGTAAGCCCATAGATAGATGTTTGGCTTTCATGTCTGTCTGTGAGGTAAACAGGCCGGGGCTCCTGAGGCCAGAGATTATTATTTCTCCTGAGGACGGCGCGAGAGAGAGAGAGAGAGAGAGAGGGGGGAGAGAGAGATAGAGAGAAAGAGGAATGAAGAAAAGAGATGAAGGGCAATGGAAGAAAACTCTAATAGGGACAAAGGGGGGAGAGAGATTTGAAAGGGGGAGAGAAAGAGGAAGAGAAGCAGGAGGGGAAGCAAGGAGCAGGAAAGTCAAGGAGAGAAGAAACAGGAACAAATCAAGGGAAGACAGGAACGGCAAAAGAAGAAGTAGGGAAGAGGGAGAGAATCAGACAACAGAAGTGGGAAAGTGAGCAGTCACAAAGAGGTAAAAGGGAAAGGAAGAGGAGGTATGTGCGTCCTTGTTGGCCTTTGTCGAACATGGCCCTGTTTCTTTGGTATATGCTGTATCCCTCCCCACCTGCTCACCTGCTCACCCACCTTAACAACCCTCTGTTTATTTCTTGCAGGGTGGAGACAAAGCATACCGCACAGCACAGGCGGCCTGGGGGAATCATTAACTGCACACAAACACATACAACACGACTGGTAGGTTATTTTCTGCCTGTTTCCCTGTGTGAGTGTACTATAGGGGTGGAGGAAAACATCGATTCATGCACGGATTGCAATTCTTATCGTTCACAATTCTGAATCAATTCACAAATTCCCAAACTCGATTCATTTTATTTTTTTCCGGT
The DNA here is from genome assembly GCA_900302555.1 of Myripristis jacobus. Classification (NCBI taxonomy): domain Eukaryota; kingdom Metazoa; phylum Chordata; class Actinopteri; order Holocentriformes; family Holocentridae; genus Myripristis; species Myripristis jacobus. Next base: position 39,570 of record OMLB01038823.1, on the reverse strand, counting down.
GATAGTATGGTTTCAGTGTTCCCATAACTAAATATACTAAATATACCATATCATCAGCTTTTTAATGATGAATCAGACTATATTAAAAATTGGCTTAGTGACAATTACCTGACCTTATTACGGTATGTTTGTTTGGTAAAATTTTATAAGAAGGGTTTTAAGTGACAAGTGGACCTGCTGTTGCTGATGAGATGAAGTCGGTTTCATATTCTCACCCTCTTAGAGTTTAGAGAAAATAAAGGAGATTTTGGCTGATATCACCAAAAATAATGTAAAGAGTCTCATCAAACCAGGAATATATTTAATCTGAGAGCCTAAACTATGCTTTCAGACTTGGGAAACATTTATTCTGTTTGTGAAAACCTAGAAAAGATTGATTTCAGTGCAGAACACATGAGACCAGGTCCAAATCTACTGTTAATACATTGCTCAAATCTCAAATACATTCATACTGAGAGCCTAAATATTGTTTACAAACAAGTTCAGAATTGTTTGTTTATTTACTTTTACATAATTATTTAGATTTGATTGTGTGTGTGTGTGTGTGGCATGGAGTATGGAATGTAATGCTTAGAGTAAAGTAGACTCAGACCCTGTTTAGCACACAGTGCACTGGAGTAAGAGCTTGAAAATAATCTATGTTTCGGAAGCAGAACTGATTTTGAATCGAGAATTGATTCCGAATCCAATTGTGACCCCAAGAATTGAAATCAAATCGAAGATCCCCAGCCCTAGTGTACAGTGCACATGCATCATACTTTGGTATGGATGCATTATGTCATTATCTTTATCCCGCGTACTGTCTTCATAGTTTATACCCTCAATTGTGTGCACTTATATGTCACTTATGCCCCTCCTTCTCTTTCTCTTTCTTTCTGTTAGAGTTTTTGTCCCCCATGATCATAGATGGGGAAAGCAAAAATACATTGGGCTTCGCCTCTGCGGGCCTGTTTTGGACAAAACATGTGGGCAATGATTGATTTTGACACTGGGGTCCAGCATTTTGAGTATAAACTTGATTGGGTTATGATACATTACTACATTAATATCAAGTATCTAGAAGATGAAACTGATTGGGACGCCACAGCGCCACCAACAGGCCAAAGAGTCCCCAAACTTCAAGTAGCCATGTCTCAGATGATGATTTATTTATTTATTTATGAAATCAAACTTTTACAAAATGAAACATAAGCCCGCCACACATCCACCAGCATGCCACAACTGCACATCACACACACACACAAACACACAATAAGAAAAAACAACAATAATAATGAATAAATAAATAAATAAATGAATAAACTCTCAGGCTGACTTGAGCCGGCAGGCCAGCGAGGGAAATCCAAGTCTTACATTCCCAACATTCCCCACAGTGTCACACTGAGCGGTGGTTGGCACTGGGTGTGCCAGCTTGCCCTGCGTAATTCCTCACTCGGTAGAAATCCAGAGGAAAATGGACAGCCTGATTGATTGGATTTTTGATTTTGATCATCTTCACTTGTCAAAGGGAGGAGAGATCGGCGCCCGTTTGGTAAATGAAAACCTTTGATTTATTTGACAGGTGTTTTGCCCATCACAGTTTCATCCCTGTGATTAAAGATGAGCCCCCGATGGGCAAAAAGTCTTTCTAATAAATCAGACATTTTTACTGCAAAATGTGCGCAGACCCTCCTCTTCCTCTCGTGAATTTAGAGGCTTAGTGCACCACTAGATCTGAATAAATCAAATGCACGCACAGACAACTTTTGGTTTTCTAAATTCAGACATTATGACTGAGGTGATGGGGATGCCTGAGGAAATTTGATCTTTACATAAAATATTTACATGTTGCGCATGAAATTAAGCAGCAGAATACAAAAATGAATAGAGTGCATACATCGAGAGTCATTCAGTCCTTCATACAATAGTCCACTGTTCAGACAGGGACAGCTCTATTCCACACTGTTGCCTCACACCAGTATGGCAAACTTGGTGTCTTCCACAGCCTCCTCACTTTAATGTTTTGTAAGATTTTAAAGATGACTAGTAACAAAAAAAAAAAACTTTAGTGAGAAGTTTGCCCTAAATGAAACAGACGAAAATGCAGGCAATTCAAATAATCACCCTTAAGTCAAACTCCAGCTCTCCATTAAGCATCTTCACCAATCAAGTTTTCAAATCTGCCTCCCACTCTCCTGTAGTAATATTTCAAGCTATATAATAATCTCTGAGACTTATTCTGTCTATGAATGTTTCTCCTCTCCTCTCCTCTCCCCTTTACCGTACTCTCTCTCTCTCTCTCTCTTCCTCTCTCTCTCCCCCTCTCCATGTGCACAGCTGGAGAGAATGGGAAGCGCATAATTGCAGTGTAATCCTGCTCTAAGCCCCTGCAGCATTAGGGAAGCAGCAGAGGCAGATAATGCATAGCAGGCTAGGCAGAATAACCCGAGAGATGTCTGGACAGATGTTTGGTGGGAAAGGCTTTAATGGTAGAGAGCTCAGACCTGACCAAAAAGCACTGGAGTCAGTCAACACAGCAGGAGAAATGGAAATGAACTGGGTGGGGCGGTGTGAGGAACGGACACAGACGAGCCGTATTAAGTTGGATGCCAATTAGATGTGTCAACTTTAATAGAGGTATGAAATCACATATCATCTACATGAGTTTTCAACTAAACATATGGCCACCAAGTCCCCATTGGTGCTCAAATTGCAGGTGGATTGGATACACAAAATAAAAAATTATGGGAAAAGTTAAGGGATAATCCCAGTTGTTTTCAACCTGGACCTTGCCTTTGCCATCACGATGATTGATTGTGTTGAAATTTTCATTGCTTACCTCACTGCAGAGCTTTCATATCTCCAGGTTCCTTGGCGCTGCTACACACACACACACACACTCACACACACATGGCCAAAGCAGTAATCTCCAATTATCCTGGAAGAGAGAACATAACAAACTGCAGCAGTAACTAGCTACAAACAGTGTTTTTGTGCATATTTGCGTGCATGTGCTTGTATTAACCGCATAAATCACAGTGGCTTGGACAAAACTGTGAGGCTATACTTAGGCTGTGAAGGAGCAGAGCGTCTTCACTGTCATCCAGTAAAGTCAGACGACTTGGTGATTCATGAGGCTTGTAAAAACTGTGAAACCCTTGTCACTGGCTCAGAGAGTGACCTTTCAAGTCACCTCTGTCGGAGCAATCCCAGTTTCTCCATGCTGCCTGGCCACAGGAAGGTCAGGCGTGTGATTTTTCCACAGGAGGAGTTCGGCTTTCGTCATTGGGAAAATAAAACGTTTAGAGGGAGTGGAGGTGGGGAGTTTGGATATTTTAGAAGGTGTGTTTTGCCCCGGGAAATGGGTATTTTAAAAGGGGGGCGGGGGTGTTATAGACATTAGGCTTACACTTTGAGGTTGAGGGGTTGATGTATACACAAGTGTGTGGGTATGCACATACATGCATGCAGCCATATGTTTGCGAAAATGTGCGTCTGGGGGTACGTGCATGCGTGAGTGTGTATGTGTGAGTGTGTTTAGGAGGCAGGAGGGGTGTTAGGCAGGGCCTAGGCAGGCGAGGAGGGGGTTGGCTAGTGGGATTGGTCTCCCATTACTGGGCTACAGGCGAGCATTCTTAACACCTCATAAATCTCACCTGGTGCTACAGGACTGCTGCTGACATGGCTGCTACATTGCACAAACACATATAGAGGCACATGCACGCACCCATCTGCACACACGTATGTAGCACGTACATACACACACATGTACACCCGTATTGTTAGCACACACACATATGCACCTATACACATATGCACACATGTGTAGGTATCACGTAAGTACCACATGTACATATTTTTTGTACAGGTACAAAATATATATATATATATGTGTGTGTGTGTGTGTGTGTGTGTGCATGTGTGTGCACTGTGCATTTACATACACACATACATGCAACATGCAAACACTCACTGCTGCAGTAGCCTGAGAGTCAGTCTTGTCAGCAGCAGCATGAATTGGAAAAACAAAATGATGTATAATGTGTGAGCTGCCAGTCTCTGCTGGAACAGCGCACCCCTTAATGAAAATCATTGCTCTGCAAACAAAGAAAAATACTGACTGAACTAAAAAAAAAAAGATTGTCTTCATTGACTGACATTGTTTGGACTAAGTGGCTTTTTTTGTGTCTCAGTAACACCAACAAAAATCTCCTTATGCTTGCTTTTCTTGCCACTTCCTGGTTCCATTGTGATCATCTGACCCCTGACCTTGTATACCCCCCAACCTATAGAGTGAGAGGTCCAGGGACATTTGGTAGACAGCTGCACATTTTTATCCTTCTTTCATCCAGCTAAGATGTGTGAGATGAGATAATCTGCAGTAAGAGACAAAATTACCATACTGAAAGGACAATTCCAGTCTTTTTATTCGTTTCTGCTAATCGTTAAGGTTGTCATTTACATAATTATTATGACAGTGTGCAGTTCTTATTCTTATTCTAATTCAACACTGCCTTTTGTGGTTCTAGATGTCCAGCCTAATTTTTTCTACCTCCTGCAGAAGCTATTTACTGCCGTGCATTTTCATCTGTCATGAAAAACATCTTCCACACACTTGACAAATGCCTCAGTCGGTTAATCCACCATGGTAAATGTACAGGCTTAAAGGTGGAGTCAGCGATTCTGGAGAAAGATTGTTATTATTGTTATGTTATCACATTAGCATGTGCCAGATTTACTGTCCCTCTCGTTCACACTGCCCAAATCTGCTTTGCTGATTGGCTGCAGTAGTGCTGCATGGCCCGGCCCGAGCCACCTTTAATTATGGCTTAAAGAAATGTTTTTGATTTATCGTTACGCCATTGAATTTGAGTGTGGCTGCAACACAAGTGTCCACCAGAAAATAGGCCCTCCTCATTCATTTATTTATTTATTTATTTTTTATTCCCAGCAGACTTCAAGCTACATCACACAAGGAAAATGTTTATGTATTTAAAATGATGACAAATTAAGAAGAATAATAATCCGAGTTAATGCGTGTACAATACATACTAGTCATCAGGCTGCAGGCTATCTCAGGACTTGTGTAAACTTTAGGGTTATTAAATTTGAGAGATGCAAATGCTGATAATGGGATTGGATTTCAGGCCACTACCTCACTACACTGGGTTAACACTATCAAAAGATGTCAGCACTAAATCAAAGCGGGAACTAAATATAACAGGTCATAAATTAAAGCAACGTAACCGGCTCTACTACCTTTTCCTCAGCGGGGATGTTTGATGTGGGATGATTTTTGATAGCAGCTGACATTTAAAGTTCACCACTCAATCAATAATAGCAGTAAAAAGTGGTATCACCTGTCACTACAATTTTTTTTTATACGTTTTTTTTATTTTTTCAGAGCACCTCAGATCATCTGTCTGTTCCAAATGACACCAGAACAAAGTTGATCTTAGCATCACAGTAGTTGTCGGGAGCCCAATCCACTGAGTTAATCTCTATAGTGCGGTGGCCCAAGTAAGACTAATCCCTGCACCAATTTGTCTTATTCCTCTCCCCAATTCCAATGAGTCTTTTAGGTTGGTGCTTTGGTGGTTTGGTTTAGTTTTGCAGATTACAGTCACAGTCTGATGTCAATCTAAAGTCATAACACATAATGCCATTTGGTGGATGCTTTCATCCGAAGTGCCTTATGGTCCCACAAGTGTGTATTATCTTACATGTAGGTGGCACCCGTCAAATCCCTAACTTGCATTGTTTTTCAGGTCACTTTCAAGTAGGTTATATTTAAAATCTGGTTTCTGACTGTTTTCAAGATCCCAGTATCTGTGGGTCAATGTATTGTATGTGCATGGATTGTTTCTATACGGCATATACAGCATGTACTCTGAGACAGCATACTGAGCCCCATCTTTGTTGCACTAGCACATGTCACCATCTGTTCCACCGTCTGAACCCCACTTTTGGTTTGTGCCAAGGAATTGATCTTCCACAAATGACAATTTGCTCATTATCTAATCATCTTCATGTCAGCCTAAAGATGAAAAATGTCTTTTGAGTTCCAAAAAAGGCAAATAAACGACCATAAAATTGCTCTAGACAGCATAATCCAAGTGTTCTGAAGCCAAAGGATTGCACTGTGGTTCCAAAAGTCTGATATATACCATTATTTCCACATTATCTGCTAGATTTTCCGCACTCAATAAGCTTTTCTTGTCTTACAGTCTGATGGCAAAGTCTTGCTGCCTTCATGTGCTTCACATAAACTCGTACTTCCTGGCTCTACAGTCATAAGCACATGTATTCACGAGCTGTTAATTGAAAGGTAAAACAAACTCTGCAAAAAGCTGATTTTCAAGTGACTGTTATGCAAATTAAGTCATACAGAGATTCATTAATTCTGCCATTGCCTTTCTGCAATGGCAGAATGCAGAGGAGCATATTCACATCAGTTTTATTTGGCTAAAAGTTGTTGAATATGAATGACACTTAGATGTTAAACGAAGAGCAAGAATGTCAAATCTTATCCCTGGGTAACATGTAAAGTTTGACTAAACTATTTGTATTAGTGACTTTATTTGTTTAATCCAGTGAGTTGTGCCCATAATTACAATATTTCTGAGAGCATGTGAAGGCAGCATCTGCTTGCTTCTGTTGTGGTTTTTGGCACGGCACAGAACAAATGTGGAAAGTCTAGGAGATAAAAATTAAACTTTTAGACACTGGACTCATTTGGCCTCAGAACATTTTGATTAAGCTGTTTGGAGTAACTTTATGGTCTTTTTTTTTTTTTTAGCCTTTTTGGAGCTCTGAAGCACCACTTCCACGTCACTTAAGTTCTTTTGGAGGACACTGATAAGAGGCAGCGCTGAAAAACCTCCCTTTTTGCAGGGTGCTGACTGGCTGACTTTCCTCTTTAAGCACGTTGTAGCTAATTAATATGTTTGTATTCCTGACTGTGATACTTCTTAATCCTGACAAGGGTCCTAATGTAATTCAATTAAATAATCATGCAGTGTTGACACAACTTTATTCAAGCACTGACACGAGCATTTCTCTGTATCACTCAGCTAAACTACATCTAATAGCCAACACATTTATTTCTCATTAGTTTATTTTTTCTTTTTAGAACACTGGAGGCAATTGCACTTATATATCATGTACATATTAAAGCCCAGCTAATTGGCTATAAAACAACACATCTATGTAGCTATAGTTGTATTACGACAGAGCTAATCTAACCTAACCTTTCTGGCTACTATTAAACCATTTTCACTCTAACTTGACAAAATATTTTATTGTTGAGTAACAGTTAATAATTGATATGTATTACTTGGACTGCACTGTATTCACAACAGTAATTTTACATAATATATGTTCTGACACAGCTATTTGGGAACAGCTATTTCAATGTCATTTTCTGTTTTTAAATGATCGAAGAGGACATTAAATGTACTAATGGCTAGAATTTGCTCTGTTGGATACTCCAGAGACCTTTCTCAGCTGTCTAGCTTGAATGTAGGCCAGGGATGCTGCACAACACCACAGTTAACACCCTTTTCCCTTGAGGGGAAAAAGTGAATATCTGCCTCTTTACAGTTTGCAAATTGCAGTAATCACTCTTGTTCTCGGAGATTTGTTTTTAACCCATTTTAACACCAGAGGTAGCCAACAATGCAGCAAACTGTCTAAATAACCGCCTACAAATGTATAGTGAGTCAATTGTATAAATCCAGTCAACAGAAAGCAATTACTGGCGTTGGAAGAATTGAGGGCACTCGGTTTGTCATCTGTGGCTCTGATGAGGATGGGTGCACCCAGTGAACTGCGCCGCCGAGTGCAGAGATTTTCATGTTGTCTCCCAACTCGCATCCCTGCCCTTCGCTCTGCAAGTTTCACCGCGATTTCTGTGATGCATGTGTACACACTGTGCGCTTTCCTGACTTGTGCGCCGCCCGTGCGTGTGTCTGTGCCTCTGTGTTTGTGTGCGCTTGGTTTTGATGTCTTGAGTGGTCCAAGTGTCCTAAAAAAGAGGTCAAAGGCCAAGGATGAAAAATATTGGAGTTGCGTGAGGGTTCAGATACAGGCTAAGATTAGACTTGGAGTTGCTAGGGTTTAATGGTATGGCTAAGGTTGAGAGAATGAATATAGGTCAGTAGAATGTCCTCACAAGCATAACAACACATGTCTAGAGTTTGTGTGTGTGTGTGTGTGTGTGTGTGGCTGTGTGTGTGTCTGTCTGATAA
>OMLB01038823.1:1771-28618 GCA_900302555.1 Myripristis jacobus | reverse complement strand
TTCCTTGAGATGCTTATTTTGGGCTATTTGCCTTCTATTCCCAGACCTGGTTAGCATTAATGAGCTGTTATGCTAGCCGCTCGTGGTGGTGCCGTAGCCTTGTCACTCCTCTTTCTGGCATTGTGTCAAAATGTACAAATGCAGGCAGCTTAGAAGTTTTACAATCTCGCTTGTTGGTCACTGCATTGCTGCTGCTGCTGCTGCTGCTGCTCCACCCTGTAAAGGAAATGTTCAGCACCTATTCAGGACAGAGGCAGGACTTCACTGCCACTAAAAGCTGTCAGGAGCTACTGATATACACTGTATCTGTAATGCAATGGCTTACAATTCGTCCAGTTGTCGTATATCATGCCTCAACATGCCTGAGGGGAAAATATGTCAATCTGTTCCACTATTTTTCCCCCCACTATTTGACTGCAACCGTCACATGCAGGTTAAACTGTCTTTCCTGGTGCACATTTTTTGTCACTGTTGGGTCGGTGAAATTGAGGAAGCTGTGTGTGATTCTGCACCAGATTGGTGGTGGTCCCATGCAGTTTGTGGTACAGGCTTTTACTGCCTGGCAGAATTCTGCCTGATAATTTAGCATACAGTAGTTTTTGTTGGTTTTGTCTTGCTTTTCTAAAACAAATCCCTTTGCGGTCAAAGGCTCCCGCTGTCATCCGAAATTTCACTCTCTGAACAAAATCCTTCGATAATCATTTCAGATAATGAACTGGAACAAATAAACCTTTCTCTCTCTTTTTTTCTCCTGCGCTCCCTCTCTCCCTCCCTGTCTCCTGCTGCGGCGGTGTGGAGTCTAATGACTCTTCCACATCATTCCTCCACTTGTCTGTTGCCCTCCGTCTCGCCACCTCACATGCTCACCATCATCTCACTTCATAAACAGAAACACAGCTTCAGATGGTGCCTGCTTATTAGGAGCACAAGCCAGAGAGAGAGAGAGAGAGAGAGAGAGAAAGAGAGAGAAAGGGGGGGCGAGAGAGGGAGTGACTGTGGCAGTTGCTTGTGCATCTGTGCACGTATGCGTGTGCATGCTTGTGTCCTCTACTATTTATAATCTCTCAGGACATCGGGTTTAACAAGGGTAAATATTCACGCTGCACTTTATACCCGAATGGCATCTGCATCCTCAACCATTCAGGAACAAATATCCTGCATTCAGAAACATATTTCAGGGTTGGTGCATCAAGAATTCCTTCTTACATTGGCGAAACATGTTGCACTCTTTTCTGCTTCCATCAGATGAGGGAGAGCAGATTTTTTTTCTGCGGCGTCAGCACGTATTTTTCCCCTGTGTGTACAGTATTTCACCTGGGCCCGGCCGCTGCTGATGACATCCTCATCGGAGCGCATACAGGGCAGTTATTAGGTCGGTGTGTGATTTTGCTGATCAAACGACTTCGCATGAACACAACGGCAGCCTGGCCATTGTCCCATCAATCAGCTTGTAAATGTCACTGGTGGGATTGTGGGAGGAGGCAGCTATAGGATAGATGAAACATGTGTTGGGAAGACTTTTATACCCCTCAGTGGGATACAGTGGGAAGTATGACTCTACTCCTGGTCTGGGCCAGTTATATAAGTTAGAGTCTGGTTTCTTTAACTAGCAGTTGGGGCCTGGTGTGGTTCACAGGCCTACGTCTGGTGGGTCCCCACATGACTAGAGGAGTCCTATGTGTCACTGTGAGCTTTGGTGCCAAGATTAGAAACCACATCTTTGTTTTTGAGTTTCTGAGTTTAAGCCTCAAATTTTGTGTTAAAGGTCACTCTGTCCCGTTAACTCCCTCGTCATTGATTCCATACTACAGCAGCCCATAGATACAGTTAAGAGACATAATCAATACTGCTACCAAGGCATGGGCAGTTATCCAAAAAAAAAAAAAATCAAATATTGCGATGTTTTCATCCATATATGATATTTTCCAGATTACTAAATCCCACCTGGACATGCTTGCTATGTGAACTTTTTTAACTTATTGCTTACAAATGTCTGTTTTTCTGGTGATAGAGTTAAATAAATAAATAAATAAACTTATAAGAAATCGTGAGACAGCAATATTTGGCATTTATCAACTTTGCAAAAATATGCGATTAAGGTGAGGAATTAATGTTTAGGCTAGAGTTTAAATTATTAATTCTAATGTAATTAATAAGGAATTTTTTTTTAAATGTTGGGATTTTTGTTGAAGAGGGTGGTAATATTGCCCAAACCCAGTGCCTCTCAGTGCCAAAGACAGCTCAACCTTATTTGGCCTTGTGGAAGCTGGTTCTGAGCTGTAACTTAATGATTTCTTGTGTGTGTTCGGTTGTGTCCTTGAAGCCACTCACTGTAGCAGTGATATACTGTAGTTGCAAGATCCTCATTAGGAAGACAGGTTTTTCTTCTTCTTTTTTTTTTTTTTGTGTCCATTAATGCTGGCCTGGGATCAGCTCACTTACTAATCTCCAGTTTCATCCTCTCGTGGCGGTTCTGCAAAAGCATATCCAGAGACTATGGTGGCTATCATAGCCAGCAGTGGTGTTAGAGCCTAACAGTGGATTTCACACACCGACTGTGCGCACACACGGTCACACAAGCCACACAAATACCACATACACTCATACCTAATGATGTGGATTAGAGCCCCACCGCAGCATCAGTCTGCTTCACTGTCTATCTGTTTGATCAGCTAATTACCACCATTACACACACACATACACACTCACTACCCAAGAGACCGGCTTCATGCAGCGAGCCGCCAGGCTTTCAATCCCCCTCTCCCTCTTTTCCTCTCTTTCTCCATGTCTCTCTCTCCCTCTCTCCTTTTTTCTTTATTCCTGGCCTCAGACTGGCCTTGACAGCTTGTGAGTTTCAGAAATAAAATACTGTGAGGTCTGAAAGCGAAAAAATGGATGGGTGGCCTTGAAAGTAGTTGAATTTATAGTCGTGCACAACATGGCATTCTAAATGATTGGTTAGCACTGAGCTACAGTGTGAATTTCATGATGAGGGTGAAATATGAAATCCAAAGCTCAGGATGGGAAAAACTGGTGTTTTTACAGGTGCTTAATTCAAGCAGAAGGCTTCACCTTCCAACTCTAAACATGCTTTGTGTAACCAAGACCTGTTTAGGCATGGCCCTTGATCCTGCTGCACTGCCACTGCCTTCTCTGCAGAAGCAGTGCTTAGATTTCAAAGTTGGATAGGCCAAAGCAGGTTTTGCTCTGTATTTTAATTAATTTTCATGTAATTAATTTACAGTAGATGGTATGGCTGTCATACTGAATACGTGGCAGGAATATGTGACATGTTATTATAGCAGTAACATGGTTGCATCTAATAGCCTAATGAATAAAAAGTGACATAAAACCAAATCCCGTAATTACAGGCGACATGTTTCAGTAAACTTTTTTGTGACAAGCCATTGCTGTTTAAGCTTTGCCCTTTGATGACATTTTTATAACTAATAACACAAGAAACCAAAATAGACAACAGGCTGCATGGAGGAAAAGAAAAATAAATCCTATTCCTCAGTCCTCATCCTATTCCTGAGTCACATTTTGCATTAGGCTGTTTATGGCAACTGTACAGGGCTAGTAGGTGCAGTTTGCTCTTGAAAATGTTCATAATTTCATCTTCCATACCAGTGATTTTGAATGTTTTGCACATTTACTACAGGTTATCCACATTTCACAAAAAAATAATCATAATTCCTCAATTTGCAAATGTGAATTTTTGGTTGAAAAGGTTAAGAAATCATTTGTGATGGACAGACAGACGGAGTTTTCTCCATAGTCTCTTCTCCAGTCTTTGACCATGGGGACAACACTCTGTTCCCCTCGCCGTCATCTCAGAATGGGCCAGTGGCAGAGACGGGTGGGCTGAGACTCATTAAGCCCACCCACACTGCTTCACCTTCACAGTTGAATTTCAACTCGATAACCAGTTATTTGATCTCATTATACTTTTTGCTCATTTTATGATGTTTGTCTCCCCCTTTTATGTTTTTGATGCTCTTTTCTTGGCCAGGCTTCTCGGTGCATTGCAAAAACCTGTGCAGTGTATTTACATAACAGCTGGGGATGGCTTGTTCTGTATTGTCAGCTTTACTAGATTGTGTCAAAGTTAAAAACATAAGGTTTATATAATAGAAACATGTGACACATGTTATCCATAAATCATAAATGTCAGCGTCTCAGATTTGACCAAATACGATCTTGCCATTGAATGAAATCTGGTTCTGTGTGGGAATTATTGGTTTTTTTTTCCTCCCCTCTTCCCTTCTATCTCCCTCAGTTTCTTCTTTACCTTCTGGCTTTCCTGTAGTTTCCTCTACTCTGTCTTTGTTGCCTACCCATCTCCTCTGTCATTTATCTTTTTCACCTTCTCATATCTCCTCTTTTTTTCATTTGCCTCGCTATATATTCCTCTCATGTCTGCCCTCTCTCCTTTCCTCTCCTCCTCTCCCCTTCATTTCTCCTCTTAAGCACTGCAGCAGAGCACGTTTCCTCTGTTAATTACCATAATCAATGGTGGCCCCAGCACCACGTTACCTATCCTGCCACTTTCTGGCTAGCTACTGCCTATATGCTCTCCGTGACCCTAGGGAAACAAATTACCGCCTCTGGAGCAGTTCCTGATCGGAAGGATTAGGGTCATTACCTGGCAGCCGGGCCTGGAATTCCGCTCAGTGCATTATAGCCTTAAACTTTAACCTACATCAAATAGCTCTAAAAAGGCAGGAAAGCAAACAAGCTGAGCCATTAGTAGCTCCTTTACTTTCATTTTTTCCTTATAATGGGAAATCAAAATGCAAATAGCAAGGCATTCAGTGCCAAAACATACATTTAATCATTTTTATACTCTTTTATAGCCAGCATTTTGTCCAGGTTTGTGCTTTTCTTCTCCACGGCTCATTCATTTTTCTTGCATTTAATTCCAGAGGTTTTGATGAAAATAGCTGTCTTTTGGCTCTTCAGGCATAATAGTAATGAGCCGCAGTGGCAGACTTTGAATTCCCCTCATGTGAGCCAGCGTGCTGCTACAGCCTTATGTATGTTTACTCACCATTAAAAAGGCAGCTTTACGTTTCCTTAATACCATTTTCAGCCTTTATAAAAGACAGCCAAGCAGAACGAGCTGGACTGCGTCTCCAAACCGCACCGCTCAACTTCTAATTTTAGTAGAAAATTATTAGAAAGTATTCCTTTTACTTTCTCTGTGTCTCTCTCTGTCTGTCATTTGCTCACACTTGCACACTCATGCCGTGGTCGAAGGCTATGCGGTGTGAAGATGGAAAGCTCTTATAGGTGGTCCCCACCATGGACTAACAGTGTGGTTTAAAGGGCGGGCTCTTGGAAAAGCCACCGAGCATTAATATAGGTTTACGACTAGAACAACTTCTTTGTCCCACAGGAATGAACTCCCCGTTTTCATTTCCTGCCATTCATTTCTAGACGAACAGCATGAGGCCCTTCTGGACCATTGTGGGTCTCCCATCATTAAGATTTTCCTGCATTGGCACCACATCGCCCCATGTATTTTACCAAGTGCCTTTCCGTGAAATAGCAGGCGAATACCACCGTGGAATGTGTAGGTGTGAGAGACATGTTTTCACTCTCGGCAGCTGCCCTGTGCAGCATGGCCCGGCTCTGACGTTTGCTAACGCAGCGAGTCTGTTACTGCTGTGTCAGTGATGTGTGTGTCTGCACGTGTGTATTTTTCTCTGCGAGCGGGGGATGTTAGTGTGTGTTAGTGTGCAGGCGCAAAATAGTAGCAGAGATACAAACCTCTAATTGCCCAGGCAGTAAGGCCAGAAGCTGGTGCCAGGAACCTCAGTAAGCTTTTCATAGTGGGCGTGCTGGAGGTATGTACCCCTCCGAGCCAATCAGCTCGCACCCTCACCAGGAAGTTGTGGTTTGGAACATGCGTTGTTGCGGCAGCAGGGGAATTGAAAGGATGATGAACGCAGAAGAGAGAGAAAGAGCTATTCAGTGCCAGGGTGCAACCTTTGCAGTTCATTTGATACTGTCCATTTCAATTCAGATTGATTTCTATAGTGGTTATACAATCACGCTGAATGGTATGACATGGATACTTTTGCATGTGGCGGTAATAATGGAAGGTGTGTGCAATAATGTGTGAAGGCTGTAGGGCAGGTGGTGAGAAATTTAGCATCTCACCTTTCACAGCGGGGCATTGTGATATATTGAACAAATGATGACAAGTTACCTCAAGAACAGCCCTATTCACTGCAGTGCCCCCTTCGTCCCCTCTCTGGTAATGTTCTCCCCACACTCTTCCATTGTCAGCTAATGGACCGGCAGTGGATATAGGCGCTATTCCCTACAGACACATACATTATACACACACACGTACACACACACAAAAGGCATCAAAAGCCATCCAGTACACTCAGTTATCCTGAGAGAAGATTGAATGACATGATAGGCCATTATCAGGCTGCCCAGTTACCGTCAAAGCATTACCACTGGTCCTGCATAATGTGTCGTGTAGGCTATTTGCATAGTGAAGTAGATGTATATGAAGAACTACAAAACACCATACCCACAGTCCCAAATGAACGAGGGATGGACTGATGTATTGGCAGACTGCTGGGTTTGGTTGATATTCAGTTCAGTTTTATTTGTACATTGTCAAATCACAACAAAAATGATCCAAAGGCACTTTACAGAGACCCAGCATCCAATGAATCAAAAGCTCCCCTGTGAGCGAGCACATGGTGACAGTGGTGAGGGAAAAAAAGCAATATTCGTATTGGTCCAGTTTTATTTTTACTACAGATGTTTTGCTAATTTTGGAACTGGCCTTTTTGTGGCCCTTGGAGTCTGTCACTTAATACAACTGTCAAGTTAGCAGCATTGTAAAACTAATAGTCTTTGGTGATAAAAAGCACTTTGTTGTTTATTGATTAGATAGGCCTGTCTGAAAAGCTGAGTCTGTTTTGTACCTACATTTGTATTGCAGTTCTTACAGGTATACGTATTGGTGTCGGCATTGGTTTCAGCTGAAGATATTGGATATTGGTAGCGGCCTCAATAAACCATATCAGTGCATGCCCAAAATTAACGCTGGCACACTAAGCTCCAAATCCAGGATAAATTGAGCTGGATGAATGAGCAAGCCTCACTCGCCACACTGGCCGCTCACCAGTGCTGCCAACTCTTTTCAAAGGAAAATAGCTATTGGCTTCTCAAAAAGTTGCTACGAACTGCCAGAGGACATGAAACACTAATTTGCATATCGGCCTATTTGCCACAGTCCCTGCTCTCAGCAGAGGGAGGAGCCACATTGTGGAAGGGAGGCAGTGTGGTCATCAGACCTCTGCACTGGACAGGCCAGTAGCTTAGGTCGCCATCAGCTGTACACATTTGGCCTGGAGTGCTTTGGAAGTCAGCACACCATCACTGTTCCCCCATCGCTGGAAAAAATGGCTAGATTTGTTGCTTTTTGTTTCTGAGAAAAAAAAAAGTCACCAGGGGGGTCTGAGAAGTTGCTAAATCTAGTGACGGAGTTGCCAGTTTGGCAGCAGTGCTGGTCACTTTTTTTGTGACAATAACATTTGAATGGTTCAGTTATACAGTCTTTTTGCCTTTGTCTCTACTGACCGTGGTACACCCTCTGACTGTGAGGCAGTCAAATTAAACCAAAACAATGGCGCCATATCAAACAGACTCCTGATTACGTGCCAGTTACCGAAGCTCTACACGAAACAATCACATCTAAACCTTTGAAAAAATTTTTTCCCGCATTTCCCTGCTGCCTCTGTAGTTAACTCGTCTGACATTTGATGAAACTTAACGTTATTCTCACATGACAAATGACTGAGTTTAAATAAAAATTCTAGATCTGCTCAGTCTCCTTTCTCTGAGTGCTAAAATAGTACCTGCTTCTATACATAAAATAGCATTTCTTTGTGCTTGCACGCCCGTTGCAGTGCTGTTGAATGATGTTCCTGTAGCAGACAGTATGGTTAGCAGATCCTTGATTTAATAGCAAGAGACTAGGGATCAAGAGCATCTCTATAAAGCTATATTACTTATTTTGGCTCCTAGAAATTATTCTTGGCAGACATGTTAACCTGCTTATATCCTTCCTTTGATTGTCTTTGCTTTAAGAAGTAGAATTTAGGGCTTGGTGTTGCTTATGGTGATACAGCTAGATTTTCATATCATAACATTTCTCTTGTTTTGACGTCTAGTGTATAATGATGTTTTGTTTTTGTTTTGTTATTTAACATATTTTTTTGCTGTGATGTCATGTCTTTGGATACTAAGGATGAGATTTGCAATTTGTATGTAATTTCATCACAAACAAATTCCCACCTCTCCACTCCTAACATTAAAAATCAGTTCACATAAAAAAAATACATATAGTACAAAACATACATATAGTTCAAAAATGAACTTCCAAAGATACATTATATTTCCCACACCTGCCTACCATGTTAGTCAGCACTGTGTTGGTAGTTACTGTGTACTGTGCTAGCACTTTCAGTGAGTAGTGGTTGTGTGTATGTGTGTGTGTGTGTGTGTGTGTGTGCATGTGTCTGTATGTCTGTGTATCCATAAGCTGAGTGCTGTCTTGTCAGTGTGGGCAGAGAGAGGAAGAGAGACTGAGCGAGCAAATGAACAAAAGACACCTTCCCCAGCTGAGAGAAAGAAGGCACTTTGCTAATCAGATCTTCCTCAGTTTGTGCTCTGCATGCGGGCACAATGGCTGGCTTTCCCTGGGGAGGCTCACAGCCTGGCATTTCCTGCTCTGGGATGGCCCTGTCCAGATTAGGGGAAATTGATTTAATGGCTTTGGTTTAATGGCTCAAAAGGCCACATCCACTGTGGGCACTTTCTTGTTCTTTCTCTCTCTCTCCTCTCTCCCTCTCTCTTTCTTACAGTCTATGTATGTACCTCATTTCCTGTATTTTCTTTGCGGCATGTGTGTATATGGGAATTTATGTGTCTGTGCCTCTGTGCTCCTGTGTATGTGCGTGCACACACGTGCGTGCGTGGACACTGCCGAGTGCCGTGGCTGTCGGAGACAGTATGGCAGACAGGTCCTCAGTTTAATAGAGGGAGACCTGGGATCAATAGCAGCGGTAAACCAACTCCCAGAGACTCAGGCCCAGCAGGTCACTCCCATTAACTGGAGCTGGCGCACATACACTGGACCAGTCTGTGTCTGTTCACCAGCAATTCTGCTAAACTACACTAACCAACACAGATATTACAGCAAACAGGTATGTGACTGTAAAGCAGTGTGGCAGTGCATTGCTAAAAATCAATGATCCTTGACCAGTCCGGAAACAAATGCAAATACTACGAGCATTTTGCTGTCCTAGATTACATCATCTGAGATTTGTGTGTTGCAATTTGTGTTATACCGATAACAGTGTTTGACATTGGGCCAATTTCTTTCTTTTTTTTTTTTTAAATTCATTTATTTAACAGCTTTTTTTTTTTTTTTTTACCAGGATAGACTCTTGAAACTTGTCAGTAAAGAAGAAACACAGAGAAATGAAAGCACACTAAACATTACACTAAACTGGAACACCAAACATCAAAGCAGCTGCACTTGCTCAACACAAAGTTTATGTGAAATTTAAATGCCAGGGTAAAATACTGTAGGGTGTTGGTATTTGAGAATATGCCAAGTACTGAAGTTCAATCCCGACAGCCACAAACAAGTTGTCAGATATAACTGTTACACCTTTTCTGTTTTCCTCTTAAATAGAAGGTGTAAGATCTCTGTAACTGAGGAAACAAATTCCCCTAAATCTTAGTTGTTTTGTCCAACGATCCCAAACTAATCATCCAAGCCTGTATTGCTCCTAAAATAATAGATTTGGTTCCTGGTACAGGTGCTCATCCGTCTGTAGGTGTAGGTCCAACTATTCTTGAGCCTCCAGTCTGAGTCCTGTGGCTGCTACCGTTTGAGCTCACTCACAAATGAAAATGTGGAAAAAGCACATTATCTCTCCCCCTAATTGTTGAATTTGTTCAACCCCGTTGCATGTGCGGTGCTGTTATTGCTCGCTTGAGCTGAGTCCATTGTGTATTCTTGCTTGCGAGTGTGTAGCACCCACCCACATGCCGTATTTGCCCATGTTAGTGTAGGTCTGGCTGTGTGCATGGGCAGGGCAGACAGGAGTGGAGCAGCACAGGGCAGTGGGTGGTTTGTACATGACAGGGTACTGTTATTGTTCAAACCCTGTTTGCCATGGGAAAGGGCCAGGGGTTACACCCTTCAGGCCATCAATCCAGTTGTTTCGACGGGTTGGGGGCATGTCAGTGTGCGTGTTGTCTGTTTGTGTGTGTGCGTACGCATGTTTGTGAGGCGGACAGTGGTGCAAGGTCACGGCGCTAGCTCACTCTGCTGCAGCCCACAGATTTTTGGTAATTTTGTGACCTGTGGTGCTTGTGCAATTTACCAAATAGGAGGAAGTGAATTACTCCTGCGCTTTATTTGTGCTAGCACAAAAATAGGGTCCTCTGTGTGTGTATAAATGTGGGGTGGCACATGTGTTAGTGAGCCTATACAGGGTGTATGTGAGGAATGTGTATCCAAGCATCTAGTTTTATGGGATACCTCTTTCAGCACTGTTAAAGCTGTACATCTGCAGAGATACATGACAAGTGGGAGTCAAATGGTCAAGCCGCAGCTCAGGGCCTCTGCAGTAAAACACACACAGATACATTTTAGACACTTGTGCTCACATATGAATTTATAGTACACACACATACTGTATGTATTATGAATTAAAGCATGTGTGTTTTGTGCATGTGTGTGTACACATAAAAACATTTGAGTGGAAGCACATGCATAAATCAAACACTAACCGGCTGAATATTCAATCTGATGTTAGCTGTTAAAAATGTTCCACTCTGTTCTGTAAAGGCTTCATTTAAGGTTACATATAAATGTGTGAATGGTGGCCATGTGGTGACTTCAAATATCTCATCACCTCATTATAATACACTGTTTGAGTATTTATCTTTTTGGATTTTTATACTTCCAAAATAGTGTTGGATACACCAAACAATCTCATATTAATTATCCTGCCCAGTCACTGGCTGATAGACCTGGAGAGTGATGTTCATGAACAATGGTCATTGATGGCAGCCATTCGTGTACAATTAATTAGCCATAGACACTATAACAATGTGTGCCCGCTCTACAAAACAGCCAGCATGGCAGTTAATAAGGATAACCCTGGGGTTTTTGCTAATGAGTTAGGTAATTATATAGCCAACTACAATGTGATTAGCTCTAGCATGCAGACTCAGGTCAGCGAGGGGACACACACATGTGCTTTCCGCTATTGCTAAGGGACGCTTAGCGAGGGAAAGCAGGATGGCTCCAGTGCTCCTTCTCAGTTCCCTGAGGTCCCATGTTATTTTAATTTTCCCTATCTGACATCAGCCATGCATGTCTCGCACTGTTAGTTAACAGCCATGAGGAGCTAGTGTAGCCAGTCTGTCTCTAGCATTACCTTTCCTGACTGAGCGTGGCGTCTGTTTTCGTGTGACACATGAGATGATACAGTGCACTGGTGGGTTATCCGTTCAGACTACTTGTTTAGTCACATACAACTCTTGAGGCACATGATTATGAGTCACTATGCTGGAGTCCACTTGAAACTGAACCCTTTCCCAAATTTGCCAGACTTTTTAGTGATGGAATGAACTATTTATGACCAAGATCCATGCACTCTCACTTTGATTAGGTGGATTGTGCACAAACTGGCATCCAGCAGTTGCTCTACTCCTAATATTTTGCTGCAGTACTCCCATTATTTTGTTTTCCTGTTTGGGTTTTTAATTGCATACATGGCAACTATGGAGAATTGTCCTAATGTAGAATCCTCTTGTGTCACAAATATTAATTGCTGAGGGAATGAAGAGTGTGTTCGCAATTTTGACAACACTGATTTTGCATAAATATGCCGTAGTAGAACATAGCAGTTTTTGCAGCGATACAGTCTGTCATTTGTGTGAAGTCATAGTTCACTGACTTTCATTTAAATCCCAGGATTAGTACTAGTAATGGGGTATGGTTCATTGCTAAGCCGATGGAGGCACCAAGAGGGCACTGCACATCATTATATCAGCTTCACAAATAATGCGTAGATGTTCAAATACACAATAAATAACCAAGTGCCCAAAGGGGTGCTGCATTCACAGCACCAGCCATCCAGTGCGATCAAAGAGCACGCGTCTGCTTTATAGCCCAATTACAGCAAAGGTAAAAACTCTCCGCAGGCCCTGAAAACATAAATGTGGTGAGCAACTAAACTGTATTACCGATGCATTGTGTTGATTTATTAATGGAATGGTCTTTGATGGCATCTAATCACTCAGCTTTTGTTGAAAAGGGTTCTGTCAAACAGCCCCTGCTGGCCGCCTATTCAGGTGCCGCTTTTGAAGCTCGGAGTGAAATAAGGTAAATATCTTATGTGGCTCCTGGCAATTCATTAATAACTGTATTTTAACACATTCTTCCCCATCATTTATTCAGAAACTAATGCAGCATATCCTTGGAGGCATTAATATTCTGCTCTCCAGAAAAGATGTTGTGAGAAGCAGAGTGGGAGTTGTGCAAACATAAAGAAAAATGTAAAAAAAAAAAAAAAAAAAAAAGTACAGTTAGATAAATTATCACCTCATTCACTTGCTCAAACAATCCTCTGTTATATGTGTTTGCTTTGGGCCATGCAACGTCACGCTCCATGCAAAACAAGTCTAGCCTGTGCTTAAGCTAAGGCCCATTCCTTGCTTCTAAAATGTTTTTATGAAGTTTGTGCCAGGTGTCAGGGTTGTCCATCTTCTTTGCATTATTTCTGGTGGTGTGTGCACTCAGTCAGCATCTAGAGAGATCTAAGGGCATGTCTTCTACCTTCAGAAAAAGACATGCGCTTCCATCCATTCATTACACATTATATAAAACAACGCACACACACTTGATAAACGGCCTGAGCTAGATAAACTATTACAAACATGAAACCCTTCTTTGGGTTTTGTTAAACTTATATTTTATCTTGTTTTAATATCAGGGTGTTACATTACACTGCAATCACTGTCAGTTCACCTGACATCTACACAAAGAAACAGAAGTCTCTGCCAAGAATTGATCCCTCAACACCTGTCGCCTTACAAGCATAATTGTCACATCCGTGTCTTTTTAATTAAGCTGTCTTTGCTAGCCAGGGTTAGATTTGAGTTTGCATTTTATGAACTGGAAAATGGTCTTTGTTTTTGTGAACATGCATTACTCCAGTGAAGTGGCATTTGTTGTTTTTTTTTCTTGGCTGCACCTGTTTGGTATTTTGGTGACTCGCCGTGAACATGAACTTGACCGTGCCAAATTTGGAGAAGAGGGTCAGTAGGGTGTGTGCCAGTAACAATCAAGCGGCACAGTGCTATTTTGGTGTCAAGGATTACTAGGATTTGTGCTTGTGCCGCCCGCCCGCTCGGGCCAGGTCAGACGCTAACGGTGTAAGGTGGACTTGTGCACTGTGCTGATTTCATGGCTTCTCCACGCGATACATGAATGAACAGGTCCTCGTCAAAATGCTGTTCATCCTTTTTGTGGCTGATACGCTGGCCCATGTGACTTTGATATAAATCACTTCACAAGGAAAACATAACCTTGATTTTTCATTCATTCTAATATACCTATTGCTGATGGTCAATGTTGTAATGAATATCATCTAACATCTAGCAGTCAGCGTGTGCCGTGACACGTGGAGAAGGGATTGCGGAGGCGGTCACATCCTCTATAGATGTCAGAGACTGGATGATAGCTTTTATTTAAGGTGATGTGTATTCGCTTGTGGCCTTGTATATTTTATCTGCACCTCCTGCACAAGGACATCAGTTTCCTTTTGGGGGAAGAAAAAAAAAAACCTTTTGTGGCCGATCGACTCTGGACTGTTTTTCTCCAGTACAAAATTGTCCCGTGGCACGGTGCTCACTGCATTTACAGGAAAAGAAAAGGGGTGATTTGATTGGTCATGATAACCGCAAGCCTCATCACACCTACTGATAATGTATTTCTCCTAATCTCACCCTGATTCCAACTATGCTGGGAATGCGCCACATGCCTCGGGCCATACAAATGCCCAACATCAGTCACCACGCCCCCCTGTGTCCACAACATGCACCATTGCCTGCGTTTGGGTCATTATGAAAACAGAGCAGCTCTAATTGCGCACGGCTTGCAATGTAAGTCGCAAAAAATAACAGCAACATTGTCCTGTAAGACTGTAGCGGGCGTCAGAATCCCGAGTGTCAGTCTCAGGTAGGGAGACATACAGTCATGTTTTGACAACTTTTACATGATGAAAGCCTCTTGAGCCTCTGTTGCCCGCACTCTGCTTAAGGTCTTATTAAAGTTAAGCTGTTTACATGTGGCTCAGATACCAAGCAGTTAAGTATCCATGTTGCAAGGAGTGAACAGTCAACAGTGTCTTTTAGCAAAGAAAAAAGTATAAAAACATGCAACCACCAGCGGCCATCTTTGACAGAGCAGAATGTTACCTCTAATGCTGGGGAAATTAACTATAACATTACTATTAAGAGCCATAATAGTAATGCTATTGTACTATGCACTGTGCAAAACTGAGGGTCCATTCTTACTTAATTGGATTCTGCACAGTGTACCTTTAATTACTGCTTGCCACTATGTTTTTTGCTGACTCTCAGACAGTAACGTCTTTAATATGGTGAAAGCAGGCGTCCAGTCAGGTTTCTCGCAATTGGAGTATGAGCCTAATTGAGTTTTGACGCTTTACACGCAGTCACCCAAAGTTCTCTGCGCATGCAAATGAGGTTACTGTCAGAGAAACATTGTGCACAGTAAGGAGCACACAAGGCGCTAATTGATGCGGTGCTCAAGGTGTGTGGTTTGTTGTTGCTGTCCTCCCAAGCCAACCGCCCGTATGGATTTGTTATGAAGTCAGCAGGAGAGAACAGCAGGCCAAAGGATGTTAGTTTTGTCTCATGTGGTCCTTGTGGACTAAATGTTGAGTTGGCTGTGCTTTAGAATGACTGATGTGTACAGCGTTCTGCTTACACAGTGCCGAGTGAGGATGTTTTCGGGGCGCAGCATGCCATTTCACTGAAAGCCAAAACTATTTCTAGTAGAGCAGAAGGGCGTCGTGATTAAAACTGACTTTCAAATGTCTTGTGGTATCAGGGGGAGTCACACCTAGTGCTTGCCCCAAGCATCTGCTGTGTGCTGGGAGGTAAAACAGATGTGCTCTTTGGAACCGGGCCTTTATCCCCGCTGTGGAAAACTGGATATTGTCTCAGGCCTCTTTGAGATGAGAGGTGTTATTATTGTGTCTTTCGTGGAGGCCTAAACCACTGTGTTGATTGCACATATTCTGCCACTGAGAAGTTACATGTCATTCATCCTTTGCACTGCACGCACACACACACACACATATTCCTATGTAGAGCTAAGCATGCGACCAGCACAGGATCCCTCTAGCTGTGATGTTTTATTCAACAGATAGCGCCTGGTTTGGTTCCCAATCCTCTTAAGAGGAGATATTGCTCCAGTAGGTAGCTCTTGCCTCTCAGTATCCATGCAAATACATTTCTACAGCATGAAACACCGCTGCCAGTTGTGTACACAGTCTTCATTATGCTTTTGGCTCCCATAAATACATGCTGTAAGTGTGGCAGAACTTGCCACACATGTAGGCCTATGCGCCTTGTTGCTATGTAATCTGAGAGAATGGAGGTACAGTAAGGCAGTATCATGTTTGTGATAATGGTTAACAAAGGCCACCCACTCACCTCACTGGAACTATGTTACACCAAAGAGTGCAGGTAAGTTCGCCGTGCAGGATCAAATTCTAAATCTTGATCAGACTATAGAAGTTACCCAGAGGTTGGTGCCAGTAGTGTCGAGAACAGTGTCATTATGTACATCGATATGTAGTGCTGATGGTGCAGTATCATTTTTTTTCTGTCAGATAATAGCACAGAACACATCACACAATTGTGGCAAAAAGGCTTTCTGAGAAATAGATGCACATTTACCAGGATCTTGCAGAGTTCATGCATTAAGCCATGGCCAATTTCAGGTGCTGCCGTCTGTATTTCCATTGAAACTTATATGGGAAACGGCAATGAAACACTCGTTATCACATCAACGCCAGATACACAGCGTCTTTAGGTTACAGTGCATCAACAATGTCACTGGTCGTTCTTTTTATATCTGCCTAAAGATCGCTCTTGGCAGCTTTTTTTTTTTCTTCTCTCTCACCTGTCTTCATCTTTCACGTGGGAAAAAAGCAGAGTGTGAAACCACCGCTCTTACCTCTAGTTTACAGAGCACTTCACCATGTGAGCAGGATGGAAGCAGCTCGTATTTGCTGTTACACTGTCAGGGACTCTGTTTAGGAGGTTTTGGACTCTGTTTTGGATTTGTTTTATTCTGTTTCTCCCCCCGTCTGACATCGTGTTTCTGTCATAGCTCTCTCTTGCATTCCTGTTTGGTGAGGTGTTGTCACCTGTGTCCTGTTAACCCAGTCTGGTAGTCCCGCCTCCTGTGTCTCTCTAGCCTGTCAGTTTCTAGCCTGCTCACCTGTACCTTGTTGTCTCATCAGTCAGTGTGTATTTAAGTCCTGTGCTCTGTTCAGTCGTCATCGGATCATTGTGTTTCTGTTCTGCCTGCTTGACTCCTGTGTTCCTGTCTTCAGTTATGATTAAATATTCTACACTTGAAGCCTGCTCGCCTGCGCCTCCTGCATTTGGGTCCACCTGCTCAGCCATACGTTGCAACTACATAGAGAGCATGATTCATTGTTGATAATTGCTTTTACATTTCTTGGGACTCAAGATTATGTTATGCAGCTGAATTGTCTCCTTGCAATTTTACCCCCAGTCTTGGCTATTTTGTGTATCTTGTTTCTGTTTCCCACCAACAGGGTGGAGCATCTTGTAACAAGGCGGAAATTTTAGATGCTTTCCACTAAGGAACATTACAGAAAAAAAATTTAATCAAAACATGCTTGTATCCACCCTGCCATGTCTCTATTTACCCATCTAGTGGAATCGCCTGAAGACATTAATGACAAAGTAGGAGGGACGTGGATCGTCACGTAATAAGGAAAAGATCACAGATGAAGTGCGGAAGACGACTAGCAAAAGAGCACATCAATCATATTATTAATGGCTCAGTGCCGACCTGTAGATCTCGCCGACATGAGCTCCTCTGGCATGTTAACATTAATAGACAGCCCATTAGTCTAATGGCAGGTCATGTGAGCTGTGGGCAGCTGGCACAGGCCTGCTGTTTGTGATAAGGCTGCTGAAGCGTCCTGTTTGTCTTGGGTGCAGCTGTTGGAGGAGGGCTGTGGGGCATAATAGGCTCTTTTATTGGCCACATCTGGGCAGACACAGAGGCAGCATGGTCCCAAACAACAGGCCAAAGACCACTTACATTAAGAACCCTTTTCATTATTTTTATTTTGGAGATGTGGTGATACTTTGACATGAATGAAGACAGAGAACGGTGGAGGGAGAGAGAACATAGTTATTGTACTTGATAAGTATTAAAAGAAGTTCGGGTTAGCTCGACAATGTTTCGATGTCCCTTTTTTGGGGTTGTTTTGCACAGTTTTCTGAAGTTTTCAGATGGTAGTAAATCGATTGACAGAAAAAAAATAAAAAATTCCATGCCACAGGCAAACTTCTACGGCTTGGTGCTGCAGGGCGAAACAGTCAACAGTATGAAAATAAAGAGACATTCATTAATTGAACATAATCTTTGGCCTCAAGTAAGTGTGAAAGGTCTTTTCTGGGGTATCGTTGTCCATAGGGACCGCTCCAGCTGGTGGAGTGCCCCGCCCACCTCTCATTTTCAGCATACACACACACGCACACATACCGCCTTACAGAGGGTGAGTGTGTGTGTGGCATATGCATACACAATGCAGTATAGTCTTCTTAGTGATTCATCATGTTTGTAGTTTTCTTGTAGACTGCATCATCTGCCGAAATATCTTGGTTTTCCAGGTCTGTCAACCAGGCGTTCACATGTCGAGTGTTCACTTCCATGTGGGCGATAATTAGAGACATTTACAATGAAGTCTTTTGACAACACCAAATTTATAAACCTCTTCTTTTTCCGTGTCTACTTCCCCATATGTTCCCCCCTACTCTTATTTTTTTTCTGCTTTGCCAATTTCACTCTCTCTGCTTTGCCAGGCCTTCTTCACATTATATCTCCATCTCACTATCTCTCTTGTGATTGGATGCTGAGCCAGCTACATAAACAGCAGTAATAGACCTCAGAAATAGATTTTAGCATTCCTAGAGCGAAACAAGATATCAAGTGGACTTTTTGTACATGATTTAGAATTCACCAGAAGTGCTATTTAATATTAGGTCGGACACCTTTTTTGGACCGGTGAGTGACAATCATAACCACAACTAAGAATACAGCTGTGAAACCATATGAAGGAAGGAAGTTTACACTACAAGAAGCAAACATCAAACATGCTGAAAGGCCTCAGTCAGTCTGTCAGATAGCCAAGATTGCATCATAGTGTAGTTTTGCAATTTGAGTATATTTTTGACTTGCTTTTGAGTAGGGGGGCATCTGCACTTACAAAGTACTGTTGTTTTAAATTGTGTCTTAAACTTAAAAGACCATGACTGACCACTAATGATTGATGAATTGATATCTAAGTTTGTGGGTATAAATGAGGTATGGTCAGGTGTGGCACTTGCATAACTTAAACTAAGTGACTTCCTAAGTGAGTCAGTAAAGGTTGACAGTTGCCACATAATTCACAAATGCAGAGAATGTCCCATTTACGTTGAATTCATAAGAGTTAGAAGTTAGGTGTGCACGCTAGTCTATCTACACACCTTTTTGTGTGCATGTGTGTACACGCTGTATATTGCGTCTGTTCCATGCCTCTCTTGCGGTGATATTGATGTGTACTGTGCAGACGGAGGATGCACAAGCCCCGTCGCCACGCTGCCAGCCCAGCCTACCTTTCTCCCACCAGCCATCTTTCCCTCGGCATCAATAAGCTCTATTTCAGAGATTATCAAGAGAAAATCCCCTCTCTATATTGTGCTCAGAGCTGGGTATGGTCTCTTTGCTCAGCATAAGTAGGATAGATCCAATATGCGCTTCTGTTATTCAGTGTCCCACGGCATCGTATTATTTCCCATTATATCTGTGTCTGTGATGCCGTTGCTTCGACTTCAGTCAAATCTAAGCTATAGATCCTAATAGCTTTGCTCTCCACTAAAGGACCTAATAGTGCTAGACACAGCTTGTTTATTATTTACATCACTTAAGTTCCCCCATAGCACAATAAAACTTGACAGTTGGTTTTCTTATCTAATTTAGACCCAGAGACATGGATTGTCAGTGTCGATGAAACAAACAGCGCCTCTGATCTCGTGTTTTTAAAAGATTTGTAGTTGGCCTTGGCGCTGGCCGAGTCCCAGTTGGCCCCGCTGTGGTACACTGACTAATGAGAGCTATGGGAGACACTGCGGGCTTTGCACTAGATGCCATGCTAGCTACCGTTACACACTGTATATGTTGTGGGCAACAGGAGCAAATTGGTTAGTCATCCTGCAAATCACAGCAGGTTTTTGAGTATTTTTATCTTTTTTTTTTTTTTTTTTTTTCTCTTTGATACTTTCGATCATTGTTTAAAATGTCACTCTGCATTGCTGCATTGTCTGTTTTTGGTATTTGGAACAACAATGTCTCATCAGAACATTTTATTCATTCATTCATATAAAACCTAAGAAAGCGCACTTATCTGCAACCTGCAACCAACAAAATCCAATACACAAATACATCAGTTCATTTATTTATTTATTTATTTATTCAGGTAAATAGTCAGTAGTAATGTGGATATGATAACCAAGCAGGCAAATAATAGAACAGGCTGATTAAAAAAATAGCCTCACTTTGCTGTAATGCGGTCTTTAAAACCAGGAAAAGCCAACACTTAGGCTATATCATGATATTGCAATATCTGAAATCCCAGATGATATTTAGTCCCATGTCAGGATATAGATACAATATTGATTTCCCAGTCCTAGCCAGTAGTATGGTGGCTCGGTGTGAAACTGCATCCTACCTCTATCCCCCAAGTAACGATAACTGGCCGAAGTCTCATTTACTGCACAACCGCAAATTAATTAACTAAACACCTCAGCCGGGGGTATTCCTGCATGTGTGTACCGCTTTCTGCTTTTTATTGACACTCTTGACCTTACGCTGCTTTCTCTTGCAGATGCAGTGAACCTCTATGGCCGTGATGATGCAGCCCAGGAGTAGCAAGAGACAGTGGACAGCAGTTTGAGGAGGAGCTTGAGCCACATCGAGGTAAGACCTGCGTGTGAACCTGGTGGTGTGTTGTGCTTTGAGAGTGTTTTTTAGACCATGAATGCAAGTCTCTCAGCCTCGAGCCTATTTCTGACACTGCGACCCTCACCGACATGCCTTACACATCCTCTGTTTACGGCGCAGCTAGACGTTATTGTTCTTGGTGAATAATAAACAGTGACATAGTGCATTAATTTATCATTTTAACCAACACAATGAATAAAAAAATAAATAAGAAAACGGTTTCAATGAATACATTGGCATTAATTATTTTTTGCATTGGTAATTCCAAGGTTGTATTTCCTAGAATGCTGTGACAAGCAGCTTCCTTCCTCCTTGTGTGTGTGTGTATATGTATGTGTGTGTTGTGTCTGAGTGTGTGTTTGAGAGAGAGAGTGAGACAGCGAGAGACAGAGGGAGACAGAGAGAGAGAGAGAGAGAGAGAGAGACTGTATGCCTGCCTGAGCACACATGTGAATCACACACACACATAATAAAAAGTCAGTGTGAAGTCAACCGTGCAGCTGCTCTCTCGCTCTCTCTCTCTCTCTCTGCCTGTGCATCTCTGTTCTCCCTCCCTTCATCTGTCCTTTTTTTGTCTCTCTTCCCGTCTCTGCGGTTGAGATGAGCCCGTGGGTGAGAGCGCGCAGGGGTCAGCATGCTGAATTGACTCAGTAGTGAATGGTTCTTTTCTGTGAGTGAGAGGAGAGAGAGTGTTGGGTGCACTTGATTCTTTGGAGGGCAGCCTGCAGTAGAACAGTGAACTGAAGCGCACTCAGCCCTCTGATCTTCGGGCGTGTTAGTGTGCATATGTATAGATGTGTGTGGAGCTCAGTATGCTTTCATGCCTGAGGAGAAGAGCAATATGTATATACATCTATATATATGTGTGTGTATGTGTGTGTGTATATACATATACATACATGCATACATACATACATATATACACATACACACATACATACATACATATATATTGTCTGTCTGCATTTGATGTGTGTATGTGTGTGTTTGTCGGCACATGTGTTTCTACACCTGTGCTTCTTTATGTAGCAACATATGAACACATTAAGGTAAGCTTGTGTGTGTTGAACCCTGTTGCGCTGTTTTGAACACAGATATATGTAGGAATCATATCACCATCTGTCTGTATGTGTGTTGGTGTGTGTTCCCGAGTGGCTTTCTTTCTATCCAGTAGAAAAGGATTATTACAGTCCACCCCTGTTCCTGTCCCGGTTGAGCAGTCCATACGCAGAGCTGTGATTAGCCACACATACAATAATGAGCCAGCACATACAATGTCTTCATCTGTCTAAGAGGTTTCTTTTCACTTTACTGGGTAATTGTTTACCCTTCCATGTTAACTGCCCATTCACAAGTTGGGATTGTGTTGATAACCTCGTGTGCACTGATATGAATTGCCCCAAATACATCAAAAAGAAAGAAAAAAAGAGATACATATGCTGGCACATACTGATAATGCTGGCATGTGCATCCCAGTGATGTCTACAGTTTGTTTGTCCTTGTTTTTGGCCAATGAGGAGATGACAAACAGTACAAGGCCAAATTATGATCCGTTTGTAGTTCGACACAATGCATGCCCCCTAAAAGTCGATGATTGGATATCGAGTCAAACATTTGCTTTCTAATCATGTCTATTTAATTTCTTTTTCTTTTTTTAAGATAGTCAGCGTGCATTGCAGTACCATAATAAAATAGATCAAATGTAGTTTATGATCATAGTGTCAAACTGTAATATATTAGAAACTAAAGAAATAAGCGATCGGGCTTCACTCACCCAGACATATCTGTGTCTCATTAAATCAACAAAGCCGCTCTGTAATGCAAACTGACGAGCAATTAAAATCTTTACGCAACTGTCTTAATGAATTTTATAGAATTCGAATGCCCAAACATGTTTTTATGGGTCTGCTGCGTTTGATTATGATTGCGTATGATAGCATGGATTATTATTAATGTGCACCATTGACATTGAAACTTGTGCCAGCACATTTGTCATTGCCACAATGACCATACAAAAAACAAAACAAAACAAACAAACAAAACAAAAAAAAGCACATAAAGAATAGTCAGACGGTAGACTAGAATGTAATTCAACTGAGAAAATTCAGTACAGTCCTAATTAGGAATGATGTTTTTGTCCATGTCTCTATTCTAAGAAACAATTGATAAGCAGGGATTTGTCTCAAGAGGGTGACAATCTGTCTCCTCTACCCGCTGGTGTCCTGTTCTGTGCCTCCTTTCCTGCCCGCACGGGCCTGGCCTTCAGAGCGGAAGGAGACGTTAGTGGCATTAAACGCACCATGGCCCATTGTGCCCCTGTGTGTCCTCATGTGTCCTCATGTTTCCGTACATTCACCCACCACATTACAGAACATGCTGATCTGAGCTGCATATACGTGTGCTATTAAATGCAGGATCCCTCGTTGTCAATAAATTGAACTTTTGGTGTGACTTAGACTTTGTGCTTCCTATTATTGTTGTAGTTTAAGAGCTGGGCTTTGACAGAAATGACCCCATGACTGTGACAGTGATAAATAACTGGCACCAACCTTGCCAATATGTCGGCCGGCCACACAGTGAGAGGCTCGGATGCCGCAGCAGCCAGTGTGACCACCCCTGTCAAAGTGCTCTTGATCAAGACACTGAAAAGGTGCATGGTGTTGAATGGCAATACCTCAGAACAGCGACATGAAATGGGGAGAAGTTCGGAAAGTCCGTTTTTTTTTTTTCCGTGTCAGTGCTGGAGGACAAAGGCTTTGTTCAAGACTGCAGGCGAGTCCGACTTGTTTCTCAAATCGGGCCTTTAAGACGGACTGCTGGCACTGTTATTTGCAAGTGATCAGATCAGATTTGCGTGTCCAGACATCACCAACCTGTCTGCTGTGGTAATGAGGTTGGTGTAAGTAACTACATACGCCGGCGGCACAGCTCTCCAACGTGGAAACAGGAGAAATGTCCAGCAGTGTTCTCTCACTGTGCCAGCAGACAATTTATCCTAGCATCTGCTGTTCCTCTGTGTTGTCCTCCACACTGCTCTGCTAGTAGCAGCATGGACTCTGCTCAGCCGCTCTGATGCACGTCCGTCCCTCTGAATTTGAAGTCATTGTGTGTTCAGTTGCAAGTGATGCAAAATGACAATTTGAAATCTGATCCGGTGTTTTTTTTGCTGTCCAGACTTTCTAAAATCAATCTGGGTGCAACGTTGTTATGCCAAAAAAGGGATTTTGGCTGGCAGTCTGAGCAAGGCTAAAGAATGTGTTTCCAAAAAAACTTGTGTACCAGGGCAAACACACCTCAAAATTGTCATTACACACTGAGTCTGACTAGGAACTGCTCCAACATGCAGAACTCAGCCTTTTTTTAAAACTAATCTAATTTCATACAGTCTGAATTGGGCCCTGTGTGAAATTTAGTGAAATTTGCACTGACCTCCAGCGAGGGCTTGCTTCAGGCCTCGGTGGACTCGAAGACACTTTTTACACCTTTAAAAAAATCTCCTGGATCAACGCCCGAGTGTTTATCAGACTCCAGCTCAAGGACAGTCACACAAACATGCACATACACACGGAGCAAACATCTCCCCGCACAATCACTCACACACATGCATGCACACAGACGCACGCATCCATTTAGATGCACACAAATACACTGTCACACACAAACAATGAGCCTCCTCTATTGTAATATTTTGGGCAGACCCCACAACATCAAATCCGCAGTGTGTTTACACAAGGAGTTTAACGGGTCTGCAGCTCTCAAGGCCAAATCTCTGCCAATTCTCCAGGCAGTGGTCTCATCTGGTGGATACACAGTAGTGCGCTCACACACAGATGCATACGCAAACACACACCCGTACAACAACCACAGACACCCTTCTGTTTGGTTCAAAAGCATATTTTATAGGGCCTGCAGTGGCACCCAATTATTACACAGATTCCAGCCCACCGCAGCAACAGCGCAAAGCAGAGGTGGCTGTGATGGGTTGCTGACAGGTTGTCCCGCCCTTCATCCCTCCCATTTCCCCCAAGGATGCACTGCAGCTCTGCCTCTTAAACCTTGCCCACATTTATTTTGTCTCGTCCCGGGAGCCAAACGAATGTATACCGGTTTTGTAACATAGTGAGGGACTCGCCACAAGTGTTCTCATGGCTGCGTAGCCTGTTGAGGAACTAGTCAAGTACCCGATTTGCCATTGTGTGTGAGGTTATTCCAGATCAGTGCCAGAGCTCTGGCCGGGCCCTTGGCAAAGGAATTGAAAGTATGTCTGGGAATCTCACTGGCAAACTTGTAGCATGGTCTAAATTTGGACAAAAGCTCGCTGTATGTTTGTGAAGGATTTTCTCACCCCAGGTGCTTTATTTAGGAGCATATTTGAATCAAGTGTGAGGCCCCCGTGTTGCCTCGATGATAAATCACCAGTGCACACACACACACACACGCAAACACATAAACACATAGAACCACTCCCAGGGTGTATAGACATGTGTGGTCTTGTCTCTGCACAGATCATATGGAAGTACGCCCCCCTTCCATCTTCTGCCCTCCCAGTATTAGCCGCAGATGCATGGAGCTAATGTCTCTGTTACAAAAGAGACCTTCGGAGAAAGAGGAGGAGTAGAAGTGAAGAGTGGATAAAAAAAATATTAAAACAGAGGTAAAATGCCAAAATGAGATGAGAATGCGTAGGAAAGGGAATAAATATGTAGGCTAAGAAATGTTTAAGTAGCATTAAATGGAACCACATTTGGCCTGACATCCAAGCCCAAACACATTTCTCTCTCTCGTTCCTCTTTCACTAACACAATCACACAATCACACACACGCGCGCGCTCACACGCATGCTGCACACATACACAAACGTGATTAACATGTTATATATAAACTGTGGCATGCAAACATCTCCCTAAATTCTCCGAGCAAATAAACATTCGCACACAAACAAACACGGCATGTCTGCAGACGTTTCCCGCACACACTCGGCGCATAAAATCAGACGCGATATACCTGCATACGTTGTAGAAGCACACATTCCCATTCTCTCGCGCGCTCCCTCTCTCTGCATACACAGTGTTTATTGTCCCTGGAATGAGGCTGTATCCACCGTGTGTGTGTGTGTGAAAGTGCATGTGTGGAGCGTCCATGAAAAGAAAACAAGGGGAACGCATGGAAAAGATGAAATGATTGAGTAACTGTTTCATTTTATACTTTAGGGCAGTGTGCCACGAAAACTCCCCGTCTCCGAGCTTTCAGCCGCTGACAGTCCTGGCCCGGCTCGCATTCTTCCACTGCTTCTCCCCATCTGCTTCTCTCTCTCTCCC
Organism: Myripristis jacobus; assembly: GCA_900302555.1. Lineage (NCBI taxonomy): Eukaryota > Metazoa > Chordata > Actinopteri > Holocentriformes > Holocentridae > Myripristis > Myripristis jacobus. Next base: position 2,899 of record OMLB01038823.1, on the reverse strand, counting down.
TCTCTCTCTCTCTCTCTCTCTCTCTCTCTCTCTCTCTCGCTCATTTTGTCTTTCTCCGCTTTGCCTTTTGATTCTCTGTTTCTCATCGGTCTCGTTTATGTGTCTATAAAACTGTAAACTGTCCATCTGTCTTGCCTACCCGTTTTGACAAGGTTCAGAGAATGAGTGGATCTCTGCAAACAGTGAGGAGTGTGTATGTGAGTATCTGTGTGTGTGTGTGTGTGTGTGTGTATACATGGTGCTTGATTGGTTCGGTGTGTGTGACTGAAATCTAAATCTAAGTATGTGCATATCTACAAACTCTCTGTTAGTATGTGTTCCCCTGCACATGTGGACATCTCTTTTCTTATGTGTGTGTGTGTGTGTGTGTGTATACATGTGTATTGTATATGACCAGGGCTGGGTGCTAATGGGATCCAGGACCACACAGGCACTAGGGAGCCGGTGGGAATCGGGGGGCCCTTGCTCTCCGTACCCCGACTCCACTCCACTGCCAAGAAAATCACCTTCTAGCCAGTTGGCTCCTCCTCGCAGGCCCCACCACGTCCTCCTCCTCCCCTACCACCTTCTCCCCTTTCACAGGGCTGGCTGCATCCGGCCAGGAAGGGACGGGGCTTCGGCTGGGGAGGGGGATTTGGGTTTTAGGGTCTGGGGTCTGGGGCCCCCGTGGGCCTCCCCGGGCCTTGCGGTCTTCATTAGAACACCCCTGGGTGGGAGGTTAGCTGGAGGAGAGCATGCAATCGGGGACCATGTGGGTAAAATGTATTTGAGCGTTATGTGTTTGGGAGTGGGTGTGTGTACTTTTTGAGCTCTGTTTATGGTGTAAGCACGTCTGTGTGTTTGTTGCACGGCAGACTGTTTTTTTGTGTGCATTTGTGTCCATTTGTGTGCGTGTGTGTGTGTGCGTGTGTGTGTGTGTGTGTCTGTGGACGCGCGCAAGGCCTCTGTACAGTATGCCTTTTATTGCTCATTACAGAGGTGGCTGAGATGAGGAGATGAATGGAAAGGCTTGGGGGGCTGGAGAAAGTGACAGGAGCCACAGTGTGTGTGTGTGTGTGTGTGTGTGTGTGTGTGTGTGTGTGTGTGTGTGTGTGTGTGGTGATAGGGGTGTATATTGCAGACAGGAGG
>OMLB01038798.1:4347-17073 GCA_900302555.1 Myripristis jacobus | reverse complement strand
AGCCTTTATTTATCCAGGGTAGTTTTGGCTTGGCTCATTTTAAGCAACGCCCTGCCGCACTTTCACTGGGTTACACACACACACACACACACACCTTGGAGCTGCCCAGTACAAACACACCTTCACTGCTGGCCGCTGGAGCAGCTGGGGGCTAAGTGACACAGGAGCCTTGAGAATTTAGGGAGGCCTACATTTTCCTGCCGGTGCAGGGATCAAACCAGCAACCTCTCGCTCACAAACCAGCTCCTTTAACCTTCAGGCCACAGCTGCCCCAAGAAGGACACCTCACATTTATCCATTTAAGTTTTGTTATTTCTTAGGAATAAATCTATGGGTTGTATTCAATGTCATCACATTTGCATTGCTCAAGTAAATAATAGTTTTAGTCATAGTACTTTGCAGTTTATATCAGTAAGTTGCAATAAATCAATTACACTGAATCAATGGCCGACGTCATTTCAAAGTTCCTCCGGTTGTCTATGAGTGATTTTCGTAATTAGGAAGCACTGCCCCGTCTTATTTAACTATTGATAACGCTGTGACGGCATCACCTGGAAGAGAATCTCTGCATATTCGTCATCCAGGTCGATGTTGATCATACGCAGGAAGTCCTTCAGCTCCTTCTGACTCAGCTTGTCATCGCTGTTCTTATCTGCTTTCCTCAGGCAGTTGAAGATCCAACTGAAGGGTTATAATGTAAGGAAGTGGCAAACTGGCAATGAGAATTATCATCCAGTCCTCTTTGTGTGCTATTTAAAAAGTTTGTCAGTCAGCGTTAATTGGCTTTAGCAGGAGCTGAGGAGAGGACGCCCAAACACTGTAGTGCTGCGTTCAAGACAAATGGGAAGTTTTCTATGTCTGAATCGGAGAAAATGCATTTGAACGGCACTCCAGCTCATGATTCATTGCTGGAAACTGAGGACAGTGCTCTGACTTCCCCAACATGTAGTTCTGTGTTGTCAAACAAACATAAATAGACATGGCAGCACTCACAGTAAATAAGAACAAAATATATCAGCACCTTTTTGAACGTCTGCTTAAAAGTCTCTGTGCAATGGGTAATGTCAATGACCTCAAAGCAGACACACTTTTAACCAGCTGTTCTGCAGCAGGAGTCGGGGAAGCCTCCTCTCAGAGCTGCCTTCTTCTTACGCACTGAATCATTGTAAAACAGTTATTATGTATAATCTCCATTATCATGTCAAGGATACTGCTCTGCCTTCTCCTGGCGGCTGAGGTTGTTCATGTTGGATATTACCTTATGCAGGCTGGTGACCCACTGCTTGGCCTCCTCCTCTGAGCTGGCGATGAGGTCCAGGTTCTTCTTGCGGCCCTTGAAGATGATGGAGAAGCAGCGGTTCTCCACCTGCTCCTCTGTGTACTTCCTCAAGCCCTCCGACTGCCGGCCCTGTCGCACCGCGGAGATGTCGTCCAGCGAGACTGCGGATATCACAAGGAACGTGAACGGACAGATTCGCTCTGTCTGGCTGAATAAAAATCTGCTGTAGGAAATCTGCCCTGCCCCCACAAGAAAAGCAATGAACTGAAACTTAAAAGAGTAAAATCCCAAAGTGTCTCCTAAACAGCAGCAAGCAGCACTTTCCCCACAGAAACATTAAATAGTTTTTGTGTTTCTGGTCCTTTTGGTATCATTTGCTACAAAAGCATCACAGACTGTCCAGGTTGGTAAACACAAACATGCTGTGTGGCATTTAATGATTTCTGGCTTTTTTATGATTTTTTTGAAGTTCAAATCTCTCTGCCAATTGGAATCACCAGTGAGTAAAGTTGCCTAGTTACCTCGTGCAAGTTATCACACAGTATTTTCTTTACTTGCTTTACTCTATTTACTCAAGATCATGATCACGTGGTCTGGAGCTCAAACAGAACATACAGTAGCGACAAAATGATGGCACGAGGATCTCAGTGACAGCAAGAAACAGCACACCACAATAATCAGGCTCTCACTGGACTCACACACACTTTCTGGTGTGCAAAGGCTCTAATCCAAGCTGAGGTCATACCCAGGAGCATCTCAAACCACCCATGCTCACATAAAAAAATATTCTGAGCTGTTAAAATAAGTTTGGTAATCTCAAAGGCAGCTGAAAGGCCAAATTTACTTGCAGATCTTTACTGAATCCATGTTTATCAAATGCACTTATTTTACGTCTTTATAGCCACACCCGCAATAAAGATCACTGCTGAGGCCAAGGTCTATAAAATCAAGAAGAAACATATCACTGTGATTAGTCCTGCCCTACTATCGCACATGCAAAAATGCACAAAACAAAACTCGACCTGACCTGAAAATTAATATTAAAGAGAATCTTCAGACAGCACAGATGTCTTGGACACTGATTTATAATTATGTAAGCGAGTGTGGCGCCATTATATCACTATTTTTTAATCACACTGTGGCACAAGAGATAGAGATGTGAGACCTTCATCCACCGCAAGCACCAGAAAGAGAGAGGGGGAGTCGGTGGAGGTTCTCACACACATGTGGATGGCATGCGGGGTTGGCACTCACAGGTCTGCTTGGACTTGAAGGTTTTTTTCGATTCGTGCCAAATGGTCTTGCAGTCTGGCTCCAGCTTGAGGTAGCGGGTCTTCTTCCAGGACGAGGAGCGGACCTTGAGGAGGTCACCCCCGTCCAGGAGAAACTGGAGGTCGGCATCTCCCTCTAGACCTGAGGAGAACAGGGAGCAGAGAGCAAAGCACATCCTGTTACAGCGACTTGGCCCTCTTTTTATTGCACTGGTGTATAAAATATTACTCACATCTTCCTGATTACTGAGTTACAGCCCCTTTTGCACAATCCACACCCAGGTGTCTCAAAGCTTGAAAACACTTCTTCAACTCTTCTAATTCTCCTAACTTACATCTCCTGCTTTATGATAAATTAAAAAAAAAAAAAATAAAGGAAATCAAGAGGGGATCACAGCTTTCCTTTGGATTCACTTCATGTGTGTGCTTAATAGGCAAAGTATCCCCTAATATTCACTTACACAACTTTCAGTCACTCCCAGGCTGACTTAAAACAAAAGTTTCATACTTTTAAACAGGAAACAAGCGGACAGCCTTCACTGTGACAAAAAAGGGAGCGCAGTTCTTCCATGGCTTCAACCTTTGGCCAACACATCCGCTAGGAAACTCCTCTAAAATACCCAATAAAAAAGTGCAGCATACCCAGGAGCTTCACGTTTCTCCGCAGCAGCTTCTTGCTTCTCGCAATGTGGAGTATTTCCTCCGATCTGCCGCGTTTTGGTTCTTTCTGTACACACTGCATGGTGTCCTCAGGTGCCAAAAACACCCACTAGACTAATCCCCGAGGCGTGTGGACCGTGCTGTGTCTAGCAGGGTGTGTGTGTGTGTGCCTGCCTACTCAAAGTCCACCTCTCATTTCTTTGCACACACTCCTCGGCAGCAAACCGCAGCCTTTTGCAATGTGCGCAAGAGACTTCTACAAGGCGCTCGGGTTTGGAAAGGTTGGATTTATCTGGGTTAAGTAATGACATTATTTTTATTATTTGCAAATTGAGCCTATAGGGGAAGCGAGTTGACCTATAACAATATGAGCAGCCATTTGAGTTTAAGAAACAGCCTGTATCAATACACCTAGTGTGATAAACACATTGTCATACAACAACCACAAACTGATTGTACTAATTAATGTTAGGGATTTAACAGGGTCTGCAATAAACGCGACCCCAAAAATAAATCCAATTAACCAATTAAATATGAAAATGTGCATATTAAAACATGCTGGTAACGGGCTACGTTTCAAAAATAAATACTTAATTATTTTTATTAGTTCATTCGTGCGCTATAAAAGTGATGAGCGTGATGAGATAGCGAGATAGCGGGAAAGTTCCCCCGGGGGCTCCACCTAGTGGTGATATCGTGGTACTGCCTGTCTTCTACAGGGACTCGCCGTCGCTGTGGTCGACAACCCAAATAAATCAGTTGGCAGCGGCCCGGAGAGGTTCAAGTGCTGCGACTCACTGAATCAATCTGACCACACCGACTCATCAGCCCAGAGAGCCCGGCGCTGATAGGCAAATTAACACTGTAAATGCTGGATGACTTCACCTTACCCTCCACAGCCCTCCACCTATTTGTGTCTTGAGTTTGCATGAAGTTGGAAACCAAATCCAACAGGCCAGGGGGTATTTCTGTACATTTCTAATTGAAACTGTATATTTCTATGTTGTTATGTAACTTTGCGGCTGAATGCTTGAGGCAGTGAGACTTATCCGGGACAACCAGGAAGACTGTAAAACAGGTTTGCTCCCTATATCTCTCTGTGCAGATAACAGTATGGGTTTTCTGGCCGCTGAGGGTCACCACCTGAGGCCGTGTGGACTGTTTTGATTTGGCGCAGCTTCGTCTCTGGTTGTTTGCAGGAAGGCAGAAACAAACCGAAGGAAAAAATGTGCCACACCTTTTGGCGGAGCAAAATAAAACCTGAGCGCACCTATGGCTAATCTAACTCGGCCACATTATATAGGCTATCGAAAAGGAAAGTGAATATTACACTTTTTGCGGAAGGAAGTGTTTGCGTCAACCAGGCCTAAATTTGAGACACATCTCCGTTTTCATTAAAAAAAAATTAAAAAAAAAAAATCACGAAAATCACATCAAGTTGCAAATGCGACTTTGTCTTGCAGTGCGTCGTTGGGAAGAGACTAGCAGATCGGTTCAGGTAGAATAAATAAATGACTAAAATGCAACACCATCTGATTATAAGACTCCAAACATTTTTATGTCTTACCGTGTTTCTTTTCGATCCCATCCTTTTCCATCGTCTCTAGATTTCTCTTCTTTTCTGCGGTCAAGCTGTGCGTCTTTTCACTTTATCCACAGTTTCATCCAAGCTTGTTCCCTCTTTCCATGCGCGCAGTTTTGGATTGAAGACTCGGGTTTGAGAGCGACGCAGCAACACACCCAGCATGGGCGGTGAGACAGGTGGGTTTCTTTTGGCAACCTGAGCCGTGTCAGTAGTGCTGCAGGCTCCAACACCGGTTTGACCAGACTGCCATGGTGATGTCACACCCGGGCAGGTTACACCGCCACCACTCTGCAGCACCGAGCCTCCTCTGCACAGTTGATTGGCCTAATTAACATATGTGTGTAGGCCTGCCCATAATGACAGCATACCACACTTCTTACTTGTCACCTTGTGGTTTTTTGCAGTCATTGATTATACTGGCATCATTACAATGCTGAACTTGAATAAACTTGTGTGTTGCACACTGGGTGGTGCAGGCTTCAGAGTACTTTTAGGCCCTATCTGATCTTCTGATAGTCAAAAAAAAAAATGCTCCCTTTCGGGCCATAAAGTGATCCATCCATGCTTTCTGCAGTCCTGTTTCCTGCTCGAAAGTCAGTCTTGAACAGTGACAGGGCCTGAGGGCCAAATCCTCAATGAAAGGAAACTGTAGATGTGACTAAACAGGGAGGGGAAGCAGCTGCATGGTGCACAGTTGAGAAAGCAGCTCACACACATCTTGAGAGACAAGTGACAATATCTGAATAGTATTACGTTTTTCTATCTCCTAACTTTACCTCTTATGAAAAAGTCTGGGGCAGTTCAGATTATATTGGCACGTATTCTGCATTTTAACAAATGGTAACCATTATGAAACAAATGCAAGAATTCCCTTGAGGCTAAATAGCAGAGTTGGCTCGACGCCATTTCGCATAGTACACAGGCAATTTGAGCATAGGTTATGACTGAATGGGAGAGATGAAGTCTTTGCTTTCCTTTTCATGTGCAGCTTAGCCTTGGCAGGGCAATAGTATTGTAGTCACTGGTTCATTGGTGCTCTTGTGGCTCTCAGCACTTCCCTTTCAGGCCTGGCTTACCCCCAGCGCATTGTCAGCATTAGGGTGAGTGAGCTTTAACGCAGCATCAGGGGGCGCTTCCGGGAAGAGCCGTCCACTTCCAAATCCATGAAGTTCAGGGAAAGAGGCAGGCAAACAAAGTGCAGTATTGGCTTTAGATTTGCAGCAGTGCTCACATGTATGCATGCATGGAAATCTGACTAACCCTCTTTGGTTGTCAACATAATCAAACTGATTTAAAAGTTTCAGTCTTATTTTGCTGGTTTAAATAATGTCAAAAATGACTAAATTTGAATGCCCTAACTGGTCAACAGTATACAGACGGGGTGACAAAGTACAGGAAAATCCTACAGTAAGTGTCTTATTAAGGTGTTGGGCCACCATGAGCCTCCAGAACAGCTTCAGAGCTCCTTGTTGGACATCCTCCAAGTCTCTGGGACTCTGTTAGAGGGATGGAGCTCCACTGTTACAAAGGTTACAGCACACAGAGACGGTACATAGAGAGGGATATTATAGTAGGACTGCAGCACATAAAGCCCCGATTACAAAGAGAAATGCACATTTTAGAGATCAGTGGTACAAAATCACAGGCACTGGTCTACAGAGATGTGGAAAAAAAGTGATGTGGTCAGAAGAGACGTCCTTCACCATTTTCTGGACAAGTGAGCAAGTGTGTGAGTGGCATCCACCCAGAGAACGGGACAGGCCTGAATGCTGGACCCCTACAGTGAGGGGGTCCGCTGGCTCTGTTATGCTGTGTGGGACATTTTTAACCTCACTGCAGACTCACTGCAGATAAATAGAATGTTATTTTGAGTGATCACCTTCATGCTGTGATGAAACATCTTTATTCTGAGGGAAGCGGTCTCTTCCCGTGCATGAGGGCTGACTGAATGGTTTGATGAGGATGAAAATGACGTAAATCATAACACTATGGTCCTCACATCTCAACCCAGTTGGACACTTACGGGAGATTTTGGACCTACATATTAGGCAATGCTCTCCACCACCACGATCAAAACCCCAAATGAGGGAATATCCTTTAGAAAAATGGAGCTCCATCCCTCCAGCAGAGTCCCAGAGACTTGGAGAATTGATGTCGCTGAGCACTGCACCAAGATGCAGCAAGATAATCTTGGTTTTTCCTTTAATTTGTCACCAGCCTGTACATAGTTCCTGTGAGACAAAAGCCAGCCAATTACTTGCCAAACTGGCCAAAGCCTCTGTTACTGCAGGGTGCCGAAGTTTCAACGATGAATAATTGTTCCTCAGAAGTGTAGAAACTGTCTGTCGCTCCTACAAACTTTGCACCATCTCACCATCAAAAACTAAACAAAAAAGATGCTGCTTGTGCTTTAAATCGGTATCAGACTCTCCCAGACAGAGTTATAATCCTTGCACTGGATCTTGAAGAACAGATTACTGTTGATGCAGATTTTTGCCAACCTTAATTTAGCTGGGAACAAGAGATGCACACTCTTTTTCAGCAGCACCTGCTAGATTTTTCAACTCAGACATTTTCACCAGGAGCTTTGCTTTTCCACAGGGGCAGTCTGGGGTTCCTCACTTCCTCTACCTGTGACCTTCCCTGTTATCTCACACCCCTCAGGGCGTCTACCTTTTTAACTACAACGTGTTAATAAATGCTGATTTTTTTTCCCCCAGTGACAATTTATTTGACAAGTGAGTGTCACTCATAGAGCACGTTTGGCTATGAGGCAACTGTTCAAAGATGTCTTGTGCTTAATTAACTTTTATGGGTGTGGACTTACACTAGCAATGTGTTGATATTTTACGTTCCCAGTGATAAAAGCACTGACAGCTTTGATGGGTACAGGGAAAATTAGTGGCAATTACATTTTACGCGCCTTTCTTCTATATGAGCTGTATGTGGCAGAAATCTAAATGTTAAAATGACATGCATTAGGTTTAAATTAGATTTAGAAATGGGTATTCAGAGACAAAATGCGACAGAGACAGGGCTAGTGGCATGGCTGACGTGTGTTTGTGTAAGCAAATGATGAGTGAACTTGCAGGAAATCCTTCTGAGGTGTGTCTGAAAAGGCTCGTCTGTGACTACGGGTTCACGTCAGGCTGTGATTTAACGCATTTATCAGTGGCTCTAAATCAGAGAATTTGGCTCGGGTAAAGTAAAGCCACTCTTGCATTCCAAAGACTGACAAAGAGGTAAATGGCGGCTGTTAAAAAAAAAAGTCTTTGGCTGTTGCCTCGCTTTTTAAGAACAAGCTGTGACAAGTCCCTCTGTTTCCCCTCATGCCAGTGATGCCATCCATAGCTCTACTGGTTTCGACAAAACCCTCTAAATGTCTCTGGCCACTGTTTTACTGACAGCTTCCCCCGAGCATGAAAAAACAAAGCTGAATTCCTCTTATCATCTTCTGTTGTGATGAAAAACACCGCCCGCTTTAGGATTTGTTTTGTACTTTTATAGGGCAGGAATCAGGACGCAATGAATAGTGAAATACCAAGATTGCAAAAACACCGGTGGTGCAGTGGTGCAAACAGACGTAGGCCTAATGTGAGTGTTTGCCTTCACCAAGTATATAATATGGATAATTTTGGTGTGGAGCGGGTCAGTCTGCTTTTCACCAAACCTCTTGTTCACAGTTTGGGCTGGCACAGACAAACAGCATTAAAAGTATCTTACACATTAGATATCATCAGGGCCAAAACCACCATTTCAGACATTTTGGGACATGCCTGAACATTGAATTACTAATATATTCCAGCAATATTTTTGGGGGGGTGGGGGACCTGAACATTGGGGGGGACTTGTACTTCTCAATGTATATGGGCGTTACGGCCTTGGATATTATAATAAGCCAGTGGTGGTTATGGTTAAGTATTTTGCTGAGGAAACTGTGCTTCCAAAGAAAGAAAGAAAGAAAGAAAGAAAGTGCAATATTCAAAGGGAGAGTTGTTTGCGCCCTCTACTGGTGAACCTATGTCAGCACAGCACAACTTCAGACTGTATAAATAAATGCATTGACAAATCAAATATTCACTCTTGTGGTGCCCATTGGCCTAAATGACCAATTTCCTTATTAAACGAAATAATGTGGTTTTTTTTTGTTCACGAGCTATTCCACAAGTGACGTGGCGCGTGCACTCCTCCTCCGTCCGTAGCAGACCGCGCGCTCTGCCACACTCATCATGGCGGCTCGCGTCGTCCACTTCCTGCGTTACGTAATGCGTCAGGCGCCAGCAAAGTTGTGTTGACAGTAGCAGCAGGAATTTGTCAGCGGAGTAGCAGCGAGCATCACCGGAGCCGAATGGAGTGACCAGCGCCTCGTTACTCCCAGAGAAGCTCGACTGTTTGAATTCAACAACACCGTCGACGGGGTTCGGACGGCGACACGATGGCAGACGACCAGTGCTCCCAGCCCTGGTCCATCAACAAGGATGACTATGTGCTCAATGAGGTGATAGGTGAGTGGCTAAGCTAATGTTAGCATCCTGGGTAGCGCTAGCAAGCCCTCTCCTGTCCTTCCAGCACTCTCTGCAGCATCCGTGCGGGGCTGTGAGCGGACCAGGTGCACCGTGGCGTGGCACAGTACCAACCCGGCGCTGTCGTCTCCCTGTTAGCGCTGAAATCCCTCTCCGGTTCCGCTTGGCCGGCCAGATGGAGCCGGAGAGTTTCCCCGCTAGTTAGCATTGTGCTAAAACAGCTAGCTAGCGCACGTTAGCTTACGAGGCGTGAAGAGTGAAGGGTGAAATGTTGAGGTGGGTGGTGCTCTCTCTCCCTTGCTGGAGGTATGATATCGCCCCGTGAGTCATACATATTTTATCCCCGGCCAGATAACGTGACTAATGATCATGGAAAAAAAGAACAAGGTGATTAACAATTAACTGCACTTTGAGTTGCTGTACACTGCAGTTAACTTGGTGCTTCATATCTCAGTATTTCACATGACACTGCAAATGACCTTAATCTGTGGTCCTTCATGGCAGTGTGTGTTCATTCATGCTGGATGTGTGCACAGCGTGTGTTTGAGCTGTGGACAGGGCAGTGGATTCGACCAGGCTGTCATACTGACCGATTTCCTTCACCAGAGGAAGGCTGCCCTGCTCTCTCGCTGAGGTGATTGATTTCACACAGGCTGTGTTTCCTCTGCTGATCTCAGGGAGCGGAGCCACAGCCGTGGTCCAGGCAGCGTACTGCCAGACCAGAAAGGAGAAGGTGGCCATCAAACGCATCAACCTGGAGAAATGTCAGACGAGCATGGATGAGCTCTTGGTAAGTATCGCTGTGACCACTGGTGCAATCTCTCCTCCTTTCCAAATTGTGTGTGTGTGTGTGTGTGTGTGTTGGAGGTGGATGCTGGTGAAGGGGCTCGGATCAGCGTGTGGAACAGACCAACAGCTGGATGCCACAAACAGCCACCCAGTGCTTATATAACTCGCCAAGGCCTCGGATTTACCCGTGCCTGTCAGCTTCATTAAAGATGCCTTGGCTTGGTGGCCCAGTAGTGACGTAACCCAGGTCACTCCCTGGTTTCCAGACTGAGGCACCGCTCACTTCTGAATTAGATTAGGGTGATCTTAACAGGACATCAAGGGAAGAATTGTACCAAGTTAAGATGCAGAGATAATAGCAACTAGTAGGTTTTAACCGTGGGGGAGGGGCGCTGGTTTGCACTCACAGCACTGTTACATTGATTTGACTGTGTTTAATGTGGAAAGACCTCTGGATCACATTCTTCTTGGGGTGTGACCGAGTCTCACACATCCCTTGTATCTCAAAGTGTGATCACAGATATTCAGTCAGTGTTTTCTTCAGTTTCCCTTCATCTCTGCTCCCTCTGTAACATTTCACTCCACTTTTCCCTGACGCTGCAGAAAGAGATCCAAGCTATGAGCCAGTGCCACCACCCAAACATCGTCTCCTACTACACCTCCTTTGTGGTGAAGGATGAACTCTGGCTGGTGATGAAGCTACTTAGCGGTGGTAAGTGCTGAACCGTTCAAGAAACTTTGCTTTTGACCCGACGTGCTCTCAGCCTGCACTTATCTTGAACCTGACTTTGACTTGACTTTCTCAGGCCTATCTCCCATCTCACATATCTCCAACGAGCTGCGGTTTAAAACCTGGACTGGATGTTTGAATTTCTCTGATTAACCCTGCAGGAAGCTGTATTAAACAGTGTTAATTGTAATGAAATTCTTTACCTTGATTTGTAGCTGCTTTTCCTAATATGCATTGATATCTAAAATAATGTCAAGTTTTGGTGTCCATTCCACTTCAAGGGTTTTTTTCTAGATTCACAATGTTGCACTGATGGTCAGCAGTCATACAGGGAGAAATTCATCATAGAAAGGAGAGAAATGCTAATTCCTCCACAGACAGTAGCCTCAACAGACCCGAATAGAAAGTAACAGCAAGACGTGTTTCAACATGAGTAAGGGCTGTGACTTGTGTTTAGTTTCGACCGGAAAAACTCTCGCTCTCGCTCTCACCGCCGTTGTTGCTCTCATAACCTTCACATACAACCATCACCTGAATGTGACGAGGTCGCTCCCGCTCCCTGGAGGTTGTCGAAAGTTGTTCTGATGAATGTCGGAAATCGTTAACTCAAGTGGAAGGAGACAAAGCCAGCCATAAAATACCTCTGGGTGTTGATGAGATTTGATAATGCAAGATGGTTCGAGGGGTGGATTTTTTTTCTTGTAATTATATGCACTATACTTAAATAAACAAAACAGCAAATAGAGCTACTGCAGTAGTTGTTAGATGGGACTGTGTATCACCAGTGAAGAGGACTGCTTTCAGACAATCTGTGTTTTCAGTCAGGGCAGCTCATACTTGCAACACACGGCCAATTCATGTAGAAAACTTGTAATACCTGAAGCTTATTCACACCACATCTTAAACTGACTGTGGCAATCAAATGTATAACCATGTTTTGCATCTTGTGAGTTACATTTTTGTGTGGCAGGTTGTGGTAATGATATCCCTTAACTACCTACATATAATAAGGGAATAAAGATGAATTAACACCCCAAGAGGCAGGCCGCGAGTTTATGCATTGACGGCGCAGCTACAGCTTAAGGGGTGTATCTTAACACTTTAATCCATCTGCATCAGCAAAGATTCTAGTTTCATGTATGTCAGTTTAAGCAGATCATATACAAAGGAGTTTTAAGGCAAAGACACTTTACAAAGTGCTCAAAGCTGTGGAAAACCAACTAAAGCACAGCTAACCAGTCTGGATGTCAACCCAGTGCACACACGTGTGTTTATACTGTAATCAAAGAACCTGATCAGACTGGAGCATTGCCAAACGTGACCATGAATATGAAGTTACTGAAGCGTCTCTGACTGCGTTTTCTTCACACGAATATCCTCTTTGACGTCTTGTTGGTGTCCTCTGTGTTCTTCTCTCTCCTGTAAACCCTTACACATTCAACTCGACAACACAGCTCATGCCAAAATAAGACTGGCCCACCTGTCCGGAGGTGACACAAGTAAATTAGCCATTCTGGCAAAACTGGCTGATTTACCGAAATAGTCAATCAGTGTGCGTCGTCCCTGCAAACTAAACTAAATTACCCGTAGCCGCTTCACAATATGGAGGCTCATCTCAGCTCTCTTATGTGACAAACATCTGCTTGTGTCTCAGGCTCGGTGTTGGACATCATCAAGCATATCATCTCCCGCGGGGAGCACAAGTCCGGGGTACTGGACGAGGCCAGCATAGCCACCATCCTGAAGGAAGTCCTGGAGGGCCTGGAGTACCTGCACAAAAACGGGCAGATTCATCGGTGAGGACAAGGGTCGACTCGTTTGCTGTGTCATCGCTGCTCCCCTGGGCCAGTGCTGCTGACTCATGGTAGCCCGTGTGACCCGTCGCCCAC
>OMLB01038797.1:20659-30962 GCA_900302555.1 Myripristis jacobus | reverse complement strand
AGAAGTTATAATTTTTTTTTTTTTTTAAAGATCTACAGAATGACAGACTGATTTAATCATGCCACAGCATTGCTGAGGTCAGACAGATTTCAAATGCATTGCTGAAATAAATAAGCTTCATGTACATGTATAGATAGGGGGGGATAAATCAAAAACAAAATCAAACAAAAACAAAACAAACAAAAAAAAGTCAACTGTCTTGCTTCCGCTCCATCTCTGATTACAGCTTCTCTGGTCCATGTGGGTCAAAGGCTGCATTCAGTTGTGCTTGGTTCCCCTATTTCTAAATACCAAAAGAACAGCTGCTGAAATTGGGATTATTAGTCAGAAAACTTGGGCAAAGATTGAGGTAGTTTGCCATACGATGTCACGTCAGCACGACGGCGCACAAGTGAGCAAAGTGAGTGGAGTAAAGTGAGCAGTGCATCGTCTATATTTTATAAAACTTGAACCTGTCCTTGGAAGTCTGGAATACTGAGTCATTTTCTGTGTTTGGTGCATTAAAGCCAGCTGAACAGCACCAAATCAGGTGGATGACTCGCACTCAAAAATAAAAAAAATAAAAAAATAAAAGAGGAATTCTTCACCTCTTCACTTCATTTTTGAAATGTGAAATCTGCTCACTGATAAAGGCCCTTGACTGATACATTTGTGCATGAATTCTGCATTGAAAAAGACAATATAAGACTGACAAATGAAGTGAAGCAGTAAAAAAAAAAAAAAAATCCCTTTTTTGAGTGTGAGTAAGAAGAAGAATTTTCTGACAATTGAAGGCAGTATAACAGGTGTGTGTGTGTGTGTGTGTGTGTGTGTGTGTGTGTGTGCTGGCTCGATGGAAAGGCTCTGGAAGGGAACCTTAATTAATATCATTAGTAACACCTGGATGTACCTGCTATTTTATGTCTAGGTGGCTGCTGTCAAAAAGGTCCGTTCCAGAATCACCCACCACATTTTTTCCCCTGCGAGAACAGAACAACTATGTAAGAGCAAAGTGCCAGAACAGGGGGGGAAAAAAAAGGTAAGAGCAGCCGGAAAAGGGGTGGAAGTGGTTTTTTGAGAGCGAGGAGAGTGAGCAGAGAGGGGAAATCAGTCAGTGGGAAGAGGGCGACGTGAGGCACTTTTACGTCTACATTACCGCGGAACCTGCCAAGTGTCTCGGCACCCTAACAAATGGATGTTGAAGACTCACTGAGGAATCGGAGAGAAACACCACCTGTGGTACCGAGGCTGACCCACTTTTGGCTCCATACCCCACCACACACACACTTTTTTTTTTTTTTCCCACCCTGAAATGATCGTCTGAAAAGTTCATCAGAATTTTTACATTTCAGTTTCAAGCTTGTGTTGTTTGTGAATCATTTAGGGCAAAACAGATTAAAAAAGGCACGCCAGAATCTGAAGGTCATTTTCCATCAGTGCCACCATTCAGGAACAAAGAATACACCATCCATATCTGACACTGTAAAGAAATGACTCTGTGCTCGCATATCGATGTCGGACTGAATTCTCCAGCTATTTCGACGTGGATAAAACAAAGCAATGCCGCCATATAAAAAATGGCAATCTCCCTGCGCCAAGAAAAGCAGATTTATCACAGCTCATGGATTTCAGCGCTTTTCTACGGCGATGGTGAGCCGTGTCAGGGCGGCCATGTTGATGAGAGGGAGAAATGAGCCGTGCAGAGCTGACAGAGGGAATGGCTGGAGGTGGGAACCAGGCTACACCCTATTAACTCTACAGCCACTCACCTATTTATAGGTGATGGCGCATGGGCAACTTTTTGAAGCAGATGCGCAATATCGCCCTCAGCTAAGAAGGGGATTGACAAATGGAATATAATCAATGTGGGCGACATTGCGGGCTTTATGCAACAAAAGAATAATGACAGTAAACTGAACTATAGGTTGTAAGCCTATGGATTATCTCCAAAATGCCTCATGCTGCAGTGTTTCATCACAAAAAATAACACACCCAACATTTGAAAAATTGCCCAAATGTGGTAAAACTTGATAATGCACATACGACATTATAAGTACAATATAAATGCATTGCTTGGGCCTGATAATAATAAAAAGACTTTGATAAAATAAAACTGACATGGAGAAATTATTTAAAATGAAAGCTGCTGCAAAAGTGAGGAAAACTGTTGAGGTACAGTGTGTATGTCTACAAAGTCTGCACTGTTTTGTGGTGTTATCATCCGGCTTATAAAATATTGAACCGTGATCAAGCATCATGATCAAGAGGCGGAATAATTTCAATATATTTTTTAAAATAAATATAAAGCCGTAAAACTCTTTAAATCTTGCTCATCTGTCACGGCCTCTTGGATGTGTTCGGTTGCTCTTTTCGATGCGTTCCCATTACGTTGTGTTTGTAATATGTCAGGCACACACACACACAGGGATTCCACACCTGTGACAGGCTTTTTCATTTAGCGCGTTTTCTCCCTGGGGCAGAACATAAAAATAACATAATCATAAACTCCACATAAAAGAATAAAAAAAATAATAATAAAATAAAGAGAAATAAAACCAATATAACAATATGGCCTGGACCGCCATTAAAATGAAATGTCCTTATGAAGTTTGGCGTCTCTGTCTCCTTCCCTCCGTGTACCTGCTGAATTGGCAGATGAGTGTTGCTGGGGTATTGATGAGTTCAGCCATTTTGTTTTTTCTCCAGGCAAAACTCTTTCTTTCATGTTTCTGATCAGAAAGAAGAAAAACAGTTATGAATTAAACATGCGGATGTAATACCTCTGCCAAATCCATACCTTACTGCCTGTGTGTGTGTGTGTGTGTGTGTGTGTGTAACAGTTTCCAACAATGCTTTTTGAAATCTGCTTTTTTATGATTCTCCTATCCGCCTCATATAGATACTCTTTAGGCTGCACTGTCCACTTTAATAACTTCATGATTCTTTATTGTGCAGCTCAGCAAATACTAACAGGTTGTGTTATTATGTGACACAGCAGCACAGAGTAGATATGGAATAACATTAAAACAACATTTAGGTCCTGATTTCACAAAAACCATGCAGGCAGAGGCTGTGGACGACTACAAAAACCCTCTCTGATTTCATTTGCATGCTGCTATACTGCATGTGCACGCTCTTCAAAATCATATCAGCAGCCGATCAACAACATGACAAACTTGGTAAAGCGCTCGGTGGAGAGCGTATCCCCGTCAGCACTTTGTAACTGTCAGTATTTGCCAGCAGCACATGTTGGATATTCATCAAAAGTTAATCTCACCCACTGCCATGCCCTTCTTTGGCCAATCGGTGTGAAAAATTAATCACCTCCTCCTCGCCACATGACCAACCCTCCGCAGAGTTTCATGCAAATCTCTTTATAACTTTTTGAGGTAGCCTGCAAACAAACAATTAAACAAACAAGCAAACAGAAAAATTGATCTCGCATGCATCGAGGCCACAAGTTTATGAGGTGTTGATTCAATTCTATGTTTGGCATTGAGCTCATAGTTAGTGGTGCTGTTTTATTGAGAGGTGTTTCTACTATTCTGTCCCCCTCATGTGTATAAATAGGACAGGACAAAAAATTAGAAACACCTCTCAATTGTGATGTAGTCTCAGCGTAACACCGCTGAAAATAAGCCTTAACCTTAGCAATAAAAACACTGAGTTTATCTGAACAATGAGAATATTAATTGGTGGGGCATGAAAATGAAATGAAATATATTGAATCTGAAAAGCTACACAACCAGAATGCCTATTAGCTTAAGGTCGATAGGGCTGAGTGATCTGCGGATGAAACAGATCCTCTCATAATCATGTGGAAAAAATAGAGATCCAAAAATATGTTATGAAAAGCCTTGTGTAAGTAAAATAAAAAAATAAAAATGTGTCTAAAATGTATTAAATATTGAAAATCATTGTCTATTGGCAGCTTCAATACAAAAATATTGGCATCGACCTTCAAAAACACATAGCTAATCCTTTTTGTATTTTGTCCACGATTGTGTATATCTTTATGTTGTGTTGACACGCATTTGTGTGTGTGTGTGTATGTGTGTGTGTGTGTGTGTGTGCGCGCGGGGGTGAGTGCTATGCTGTGTTGCATCTCCCCGTGGTGGAGATGGAAGGCGACATGGCGGGCTGCTTTCTGTCAGAGGAAGGCGAGTGTTAATATTTAACCGAGGGAGGCTCTATTTAGAGCCCGCCGCCCGCTCCTTCTCCCTGGTGGACGGCACAACGCCGATGTCAACCAGCGCCGTTATGGAGGAAAGCTGTAGGAGGCAGCCGCACGTCACTAAGTCTCCCTGACAGAATCAGTTTGCAGATGAGCCTTAAAACGCGTCGCGCTGTTTTCCATGCCTGCATATGTGTGTGTGTGTGTGTGTGTGTGTGTCCGTGTCCCGCTCCTGACGATCTCTAATTTAAGAGTTTCCCTTCAGAGAGGCTCGCACGGCATCCCGGCATGCTTTGCACCTGAACTTGCAGGCCTGTTTCGGAGCGTCAGCAGTGTTTCCTAAAAGTGCAAAAGCAACAGGTTTAACCTTAGTTAACCTTGCCATCCTTGTTGTTTTGTTTTTGTGACATCTCGCTGTCACTCTTGCGGTGTCTCACCCGTCAGTCAAACTGCCAGCACTGCGACATGCATCTTTATCCTCTGCATTTCCTGTTGATGGAGTTGGATGAAGTTTCTGTAGGTGGCGCTCTCTTCTTTCATTATTGGTGGTTATCGCTGCCCATGCTAACAACCCGGTTCCTTTCCCATTTATTTCAAAGAAACTGGAAATGTAAAAGTTCCACTTCTTATGTGTCAGAGGATCTCTCTGAGCAAACTGCCACCTCAGACTGTTAAGTTCAGCAAAGGTAAAGGTTTTCATCACCTTGATATAGACTGGATCACTATTGTGTTATAGGACTATGCAGAATAGTTTGATTGACACCTGAGTAAGTGATCCACCAGCAACACATAGATGATTTCAGTGTGTCTGTGTTCTCAGGCAAACTGACCAACTGGACAAACTCCCAAAAACTTTCACCTGCTTCAGCTGTTATCAAACCTTTGAATGGATGTTATCGGTCGTAATCAGCCCACCAGTGTGGGGGTTAGTTGGCCCACACTGCACCTTCTAGTTGGTCATCTATTCTTATTGTCAGTCTGTCTTAACCACTTAAATGTTCGCTTGAACCACTTTCATTTTGTTTGCTACCTGGTTAAGGTGAGGAAAAGGTCATGGTTAAGGTTAAGAAAGGGTTTGCTGGTATGGTTAAGGTTAAGAAATGGTTACGGTTAAGGTTAAGAAATGGTTGTGGTTAAGGTTAAGACATGGTTATGGTTAAGGTTAGGAAACTTAGCGTAACCTTCATTAGGGCCCCACGTGACTGGTAAAGACAGACTGACAAAAGGAATAGATGATAACAGCCTTCTGACCACTAGGAGGCGCAGTGAGGACTTCCTATCCCGTACTCTGTGGGAGCGATTATGACCGATAACATCCATTCAACAGCGTGACATCAGTCGAATCGGGTGAAACGTTATTTTCTCTGGACTGAAATAAGCTTTCTGGAGGAATGTCTGTGGAACTGTGGAATGCTGGAAAGTTGAACCTCGCAGGAAGTGGCCTCTCTTAACCTTTAACCTCGGGTGTGAGACCTTTTGTCAGGCGTTCTGCTGAAGCTTTGTCCTCAGCCTCATGCACGTCCAGCTCCATTGTCTGCTGTGGGACAATTACCCCCCCTCCTCCTCCTCCTGCCGGCCCCTCCCTTCCCTAGTTTGGAGTACTTCCGTGCATTTGTGTATAATGTGTGCGCGCATTTGTGTGTGTGTGTGTGTGTGCTTTTTGTATTTTTGAAGTGTCCTTGAAGAAATCTCCACAGACACAGTGTTATCTACAGAGAGGCAATTACAGAGCAGAATTCCTTACCTATTCAAATTGCGTATATACAAAATAAATTACCCTTCAAAAGCATCTGAAATAGCAACCACACAGTTAACCAACTGACTGGAAAACATTGATTTAACAAACCTGGCATCTCCCATGCCTAATATGTGAGCTGTAATATGTGTTTAACAAATCCTGCATTCTCTGTCAGCTACCAGCCTTATCGCTATCAGATCACTTGCACCTGTCAATTTTCTTGAGATGTTGTATTGTAAGATCCATTAATGTTTATCACGTTGCACCGTCTGTCTGCTGATGTCAGTTGCGCTCTAAGGTCCCAGCGGTTTCTGACACAGCAGCTAATGGGGATGCAAATAAAAAATTAAGACTAAATCCCGCTCAACTTCTATAAAATTCATATCTAATGCTGGCAAATTAGCAGGTAGAAATAAAGCGTCTCACATGTGTGCGTGCATGTGTGTGCGCGATCTGATGGGATCAATAGTAGTTTGGGAGGCTCAGTTGGCAGCTGCTGAGAGCAGGAAACAGGTGCAGACATGGCTGCTTGACGTGTAAGGCGACTGAAATGAGATGAAACCACTTGACCCCCAGAAGAACCAATTAATTACACAAAATCAGCCAGCAACAGTGAAACTCCTCACAGCTCCACGGCAGCAGATCAGTGAGGAACGCCTGGGTCCTGTGCAGCCCCGCCTCCGCGCACGTTTCCACATATCTGTTTAGGAGTAAACCTAAGCGCGCAGGGTTCATCACACAGCCTAAATAAACAAATAAATAAATAATAACTGAAATGGGGGGGAAATGTTTGTTGCCTCACAATTAGGTGCAGTTTCCATTAACACAAAATGCAAAAACAGAAGAGAGAGGGGAACGCTGAGAGAGAGTGTGTGTGTGTGTGTGTGTGTGTGAGCGCGGGAGAGAGAAAGATTGACAGTTACAGAGAGGATTTCAAACAGGCCTCTTCCTGAGAGTATTGTGGAGCAGCAGCTGAGATGTTAGGCATGCTAATGCTAGCGCTAATTATGCAACTGTGTGAAACTGGCCAGCAACACACAAACACACGCAGCAGCACCTCTGAGACGAACACGCCGGCCAGATCAAACACAACCGCAGCGGAAAAGCGGTCCCAGTCTCAGGATTCACATCGTTAGTGACCCAACCTTGTTATTGTTGTATCACCTCCCAACGTATACGCTCATTAAAAAGGCCACTATGCAAGGTGATGCTGGCTGTTTATTCAAAATCAGATATCGAGATCAGGATCATCCACCTCTGTTATGATTGATAAGACAAAGGCTGATCGATTACATGTTTACTACACAGCTGATCACGACTGCATCGCTTGTCTATGGGAAGCACTTAACCCGAACTGATTGTAATGAGACACTGTGAGATATTTCTTACATACATGCATGGTAATGTTGTTATTATTGTGATTATTGTTTATTTATCTCATGGTTTTCCACCATGAAGCAAAACAGAATTCCTTAGAATATTTTGGCGTGAAAATAACCACAGATAAAGATGCTGAATATCAGAACAAAATACCAGCATTGATATTAGTCAAACCCTTGTGTGTGTGTGTGTGTGTGTGTGTGTGTGTGTGTGTGTGTGTGTGTGTGTGCCAGTCAGCTGTAGGTGCATTCAGCAGCAGACGGGGGTGGAGGAGGATGTTTGAGGTGTATAGGTATCAGGTGTCCTTCTCTTGTGAGGCACCAGGCTAAAATTTTGAATGCTGCCCTAATTGAGTGCCCCTCCCTTGGCCAATGTGGCCCTGGTGTCCCCCCCCACGGGGCCTGGGGGGCCGGTGTGGCCGTCTGGGGGGGCCTGACCCCAAAACCCTGCCTGAGGCGCTGACTGCCACCAGCCTGAACCCTCCCTAACCCCCAACTATCTGTCTCTCCTCTCTCGCTTCCTCTCTCTGATGCTCTGCTTCTCTCTGTCCAACTGGCTCTGAGCTACAGACTTCTTTTGTCTGTCCTCATTAGAATACTGAGCCTGCACACACACACACGCACACACACCCTCACACCCTCGCACAAACACACATTCATACACACATTCATTTTTCCACTAATTGCAGTATCGTTAATCAATGCATTGCCAGCCAGACAGTAAACAAAGGAATCTGAACATTAAAGTGAGAAAGGTGGGAATTTATTTCACATACACACTCATCCCGCGATTCAGATCCGATGAGAAATACACACTCTATAATCTGGTGCTGATACATACGTCATCATGTGGTGCACACAGAGTACAGAGTCACAAAGTCTTTTTTTAATTGAATTGTATGTTTTTCAAAAGCACCGTGCAACACACTCACACTGATATTCTGAGGCCTGAGGTTTAAAGTAAAAATCCTTGACATTTTCATTTAAATTTCTATACGTCTGTGTGTTTATGTTGACTGACACACAGCAGTGAGTGACACAATTACAGAGTTGTGACTCAACCTGTAGCCGGTACATGGAGGCTTTTGCATTTATTGTTCTAAACACAAATTTTGTTTGTAATATTGTACTTTTCTTCTTTTTTAATTATTATTTAAGTTTCATTATTATATTGGCCTATGGGTACTGTTGGTGTTAAGCATAAGTTAATATAAAAAAAAAAAAAAAACGACTGGAGATCAAGGTTTTCACCAGGTAGCAACAACATGAATGTATTAAAGCCATAACACTGTGTTGTGTGCAACACAAATATCGTCATAATCAATATTTGTCCATTAAATCAGTGACATTTCCATATAAATAAAGGCATGTTTTACTACTCCTTATTGCTGTAACACAATAGTGATTCCAGTGATATCCAGTTGGTGAAAGCTTTAACATTTGTCGATTTGTTAACACGCGTTGTCCAGTAAGCAGGACGTGAGGCCTTTTGTGTTTCCAGTTTGTTTGGAATAAATGGAAAAGGAGCTGGCTTGAGCGGTGACAGCCACCAAGATGAAAGAAAAGATGCAGATTTTTTAAAAAAAGAGCGCCAACTATAGAAACTCCATCAGCAGAAAAAACAAAGATTAAGACTTTACAGAGGGACATGACACAAAGACAAACACATTCACCAGATAACTTTAAAAGTGCTATGAAACATCTTCTGAACTTTTATTTATTATTTGCATTCACAAGCATGAGTGAATCACATTCCTAAAAGTAACATTCACGTTTTTTTGTTTTTTTTTACAGAATCAAATCATTTTGACTGAGATATAGTATAATTTTAACCTGGTTAATGTCCAAATTCTGATTTATTAAGTACATATTACTGAAAATGCTTTTTAATTCATAAGTGACTTCTAGGAAGTGTGGCGCAAAAGTACCACAGAAATGAGCACTGACTATGAAATTTTAAAAAGAGGAGGCTGATTGTCCCTCGAAGGTAGGAATTTCATTTAATCTGTTAAGTGAAATGCTTTATTTATTTGATATTTTTCTTAGTGTGTCACAATCATGCATTCTGCCCTTCCAGCTCTCTTATTATTCTCTTTCTCCGTCTCTCTGCTTCCTTTTTTGTGTCTCCCTGCTATGGGAAATCCAGGTGGTTGTGAAACTGCTCCTTGTAAAGAGAGAATAGCTAATATAGACAGAGTCGTTCGCTGACCGGCACGGCGCTTTGTCCGTTTCTCCTACATTTCTCCCCAGTATCTTGATTAATCTCCGTGTCTCTGCTCTCTCTCTCTCTCTGCCTGCGACGACTGAATCTGGTCAGGACTCTTCATGCATATCAATCAGACTCAGGCATGAGACTCACGCCAGCAGAAGGGTGGCTCATTCACCCTCACCTCATATCTCTCTCTGGGCTCCTGCACTCATAAAACAAAGAAAATAGTGTTCGCACATCCAGCCTGACCTTATCAGCAGGTGTAGGGAGGGGAAAAAAAAGAAAAAAGATGGTGATACTGTAAAAAAGGCAGGAATATTCCCTGATTGAGATCAAGTTTGCTGTCCAACCTTGCATGAAGCTTACCAATAGTCCATACTGTTATTATACTATTATCAGTCCATACATATCTTCCTTTAAATAGGAAAAAAAAAGATTAAAAATACTGGCTGGGATGGGCTTGGTTGTCACATTGCATGACATTTAGTGAGCAATTACACCTTAAAATCGCGACGTAAGTTGCTCTGCACTGGACAACACAAGTAAAACGATCTAATCCCGTTCAATTTTTGTTCTTGTTTGAAGAAGAAAGCGTGCTAGTAAAGCTTTGTGGGCTGTATCAGGCGTTTTGAGTGCATCAAATATTCTGTTATACACAGACACGCGGCCAAACACACGTTTATTTATGTTCTCATGTTCTCAAAACAGAAAACAGGGAAAAATAAAATCAATAATGATGCAATCAGGCATTTTCATGACCTGTGGTTGCAGCAGTCACGGGCACAGATAGCATTTCAGATACAGAAATAACAGGCGAGGCTGCG
>OMLB01038797.1:4786-15636 GCA_900302555.1 Myripristis jacobus | reverse complement strand
AGATTAGACCAGTCACATGGAGGGGTAATGTGGGCATTGTTCTGGGCTGGGCTGGTCTCTCCACAGGAACATCGGATTCTGTTTGAAGTTGTGATCCGGCACGGCCGACTCACCTGCAAGATCAATACGCCGGGTTCAAAGCTGCCGGCTTCACAGAGAACACACTCTTATTAATTTATAGAAACTTCTAGAAACTTTGTCTGAAGGGAAAAAACCTCCAACTCTGTGTGGTGGAGAGACAGGGGGAATTATTAATATACCTGGAGAGAGAGAGAGAGAGGGAGAGAGAGAGATAGAGAGAGAGAGAGACCAACCAACCCTCTTCTAACGCCTTGAATATGAATATTTAAATGAGTTACTGTTTGATGTGGATTGATCATACAAAAAGTGTGTGTGTGAATGTGTTGTGTGTGTCGGGAGAGACTGAGGAGACAGATGGATAAGGAAGACGGTTAAAAGACTCATTAGATCAAGAACACGTGTGTGTATGTGTGTGTGTATGTGTGTGTCTGTGTGTGTGTGTGTGTCTGTGTGTGCGTGTGTGTGTTTAACTCATTAAGGCAGTCTATTTGAGTTTTCCTTTGTTGTCAGATTTGATGATTTGGGGGAAATTTCCAGCCTTGGATTCAAAGCATTCCTGTTCGGCGCTCCAGCCCGCGGCATCGGGAATGAAACACTCTGCATTTATATTTAATGATATCAATTTATCAACAGGAACAATCTCAGGATGTTGGCTCAGATTTGATTCCATGTTCCCCTGTTTTACCTGAGGGACACATGCGCATGTTCCTCATTGCCGAGCCATTACCATACTCCCTCTCTCACATCTGTGTGCTCGTAATAACCAACAACTTACTGACAGTGCAGTTCAGTCTACTTCCTCAAGTAACATTCGCATTGTGGCGCTACAAGACGGCGAGGTGGGATTCTCACACACAGGATGATACTACGGAAAAAAAAAAAACAATACAAGAGGTGCCAAAGTTCATCATCAACTTCAACAAGTGTAAAATTTTCACAAAATGATATCATGAAAGCTGTTTTGATCTGCTATCAGAGGGATATTAAGGTCCTGATTTCACAAGATGATGCAGGTAGCAGCGAAGGACTACAGATGTCGTTCTACTTTTATTTTGTTGCTACATTTGTGATGTTTTCGTCATCATATCACCATCTGCTCGACATCAAAATGATCACTGGGATACAAGATGCATGCTTTTCTCATTAATACAGTGTAAAAACCTGTGTGGTGGCCTCGGATGTAGTTTATAGGGTGAACGTACGCTTTTGCAGAGCAGAGTTTACGGGCTTTTTAGGGCTGACATGAATGCTTATAAATTCATAGTGTTCCTCATAGTAAGTCATTAAACTATAATTCTATTATAATCAATTCTAATGGTGGTGGTTATATAATCACTGACTGGTCATAGTTTACCCTGCTTTTTATGCACTACTGCATCACATTCATGCTCCAAGTATACTAGTTTGCATATAGATATGCAAACTAGTTAGCAGACAACATTTGGACAGAATAAGAATAGTAAAGGCAAAAGCAGCTGAGAATCAATAGTTTACTCACCCACAGCAAGCTCACTAATCATTTTGGCCCAAAACACAGTCCAGCAAGCATTCAATAGATGACAGTTTGCATGAGGCTGATTTCAACACCTACCAAAACAAGCACAGAGCTGTCAAAGTAGATTTTGGCATGGTAAAAGTTGCCATTACAGCAGCTCCGGAAACCGTTTTGAACTGAAATCAGAGGGAATTTTGAGTCCTGATGTCAACCAACGAAGCAGGTAGCAGCTATGGAAGCAATGGACTTTGGTTATGGTGCTATATTTCTATGGGCTTTCAACATAAACACATCATCGAATATGATATTTGTCATGAAGTTGGTTGAAAAAGACAAGCTAAAAATCTGATTAGGTAAGAAAACATCAAAGTCAAACTGGCTCTGTAGTAATCGGTGAGGATTCCTTGTCTCTCCGGCTACTACTACATGTTGCTCAGTGCTGGTTGAGGACTTCTGTGAGTTGTGTGTGTGTATGTTCGTTGCATATAAAAGCTGCTCCATCCTCCAGACTACTGAACTGAGGTGAGCTCAAAGCATGAGGTTCAACAGTGCATGGTTCAACTAGAGAGACTGAGAGTGTGTGTGTGTGTGTGTGAGAGAGAGAGAAAGAGACGCTTAAGAGGTAGATATTGCATGACTCTGTGTGTGTGTCTAAGGGTAGAAAGAGTCCAGTGTGCAGGCCGCTGTAGTGAACTCTAGGGAAGGCAGAGAGAATCCTAAGTCAGTCTGCAGAGAGTGAGGGCTTTCCCTTTCAACTAGAGCTCCCCTGGTCTCTGCACAAAAACTACTAGGACCTGCACACACACTCGCGCGCGCACACATACACACTACAACAGACACACACCAAAACAGACATATACATAGATTTGCACACACACAAAAACACACAGCTCAACATAAGCACACACACACAAAACCCACCCACCAACCTACACTCACACACACACACACACACACACACACACACATAGCTACACACATAGACATATGCATGTACACACAAACTGAAGCACATTTGCACGCAGGCACACATCGATAGACTAACTCAAACACACAGACAGGCATGTACGCACACACTCTCTCGCTCTCTCACACACACACACACACACTCTCTCTCTCTCTCTTTCTCTCTTTCTCTCTCTCTCTCTCTCTCTCTTTCTATCTCTCAGTAGTTCCTCAGTGTTTCATCTGACAGCTTATTCCCAGTGTGGCTCCACTCTGTATTCACCCCGGATCCCCTCAGCACAGACACCCTGTGAACACACACTCCCAGGTGGGGGGGAAGGTGACCTCGGTCCACACACACACACACACACACGCACGCACACACACACATGCTCTCTTACACACATGCACACACACTGACATGATCATATTCTCAAATATGTAACATGAGAAAAACAAATTCACCAAATTTCCATCATGAAATTCCTTCTGCTGTTCGGCAACAATAAAGACGGAGAGTTTTTTAAGCGTTATCGGTTGGCACAATAAAATGTCATGCATGTCTGCCATGATGACAGGCTGTCTCCGATGTGGTTTGGAGATATGCAGGTGACACACTAACTGTTTTATTGGAGTTATGTAAAAGTATGCTGACTTTATACAGTACAACGAGAAATCTCAGAGGCTGTTTTTACAGAAACCTAAATGATAAAATGTGTGAAATAGCAGCAAATGCAGCAATACTGACATGATAGGGAAATTAAATTTATACCCAGTCTTAAAAAATGTTTTATCATATCTCATGAAGATTTTTGACAGCCTATAGATGTCAAGCAATACACTGATGTGAGTTTTAGCATGTGTAACCTCCGCTTGACCTCATATAATGAGGCAAAGACATCACATTTTCTTACAGAGATCCTGATTTTTTCATGCAGCCCTTAATCAAAAACAGTACATTAACCATCTAGATTGACTCAGTTCATAGAACCAATGCGCATAATATCAAAATACAGAAAGTGTTAAGCACTGAAGAAACTGTGAAGAACAGAAAATGACTTCAGGTTTTTTTTTGTTTAATTCACCACAAAATATGCTCTTTCATTGTTCTAAGCATGAGTTTTCTGCTTTTTTCCCTGCAGAATTGAGCCAAGCCTCTCCTATAAATTAATATTGTAGTAGAAACAGAGTGCCATAAACCTTTTCAAAGAGGAAGTTGAACTAGTGCGCAGTCCTTGCAGACCCAGTCGTCCTTGCCCTTGGGCCTGGGCTGAAAACATGTTGTCTTCTCTTTCCATGTGGAGAACCATCAGAAGTTGGCCCCTGATCCGGTTTGAGACCCCTCCTGTAGCTTAAGTGAGGAGACTGTAAATTGACCCAATTGGTACCGTGCAAGGTCAAGTTACTCTTTTCCACTTTATTTGTCTCCCGCGTGACTTGGAGCAATGATGCGTCTGCTCACTGGGTTCCTGCGTTTGAAAACTCACATTGATAATCTATGTCAGATGTCGAAGCTTCCCATCAACACGTGAAGGCACAAGAACCCACACAGACTTTTTAAATTAAGGTGTGCAACAGTAACGTGACTGTGACACAAATAAACCTGAGAGGGATGATCAATGTGTCATTTAAAACAGTATACAGTGGTATGCTTTAGAAAATGGTCAGTAGTAATGTAAAATATGCAATGCAAATGGACAATACAATGCCAAAACACATGAAAGAAGAAATAATCAAGTCTTTTGCTTACGTAAAACCAAAAATACCCAGGTACAAAGTTATTCAAAGTTACTTTAAGTAAAAGTAGTATTTGATCTTAAATTAAATTCAGTCTCACACAGATTATTTGATCCCCTATTGGGACAGATCCAATAAATGCAGGAATGGCCACACTTTTAGATATTATCTTAATCAATAGTCCTCAGCATTTTAAATCAGTTTTTTCTCTTCAGTGACCACTGCCCAACAGCAGGCATCCGTGACATGAAATTACAAAGACCCAAACCACTCATCACTGTTGAAGGGAATTTTATACACCTCTCTGTTCAAGCATGATTTGAACTACAGCAATATTGGGTTCACCATGGCAACTCGTCATCCTCACTTGCCTTTTGATTAGTTTATGAAATCATCTAATTCCACTGCAGACATGCGCCTTTTAAGAAATTCAGAGTCAAAAACAGAAGCAATCCTTGGTTTTATTCGGAAATTGTATGAAAGGGATGCTGCCTGGCGCAAAGTGCAAAAAAACTAAGTCATCCCCTGATTGGCAACATTTTTGTCAACAGTGTAATAGGTGTGTCACTGTTATGCCAAATCATTATTTTATGTCTCTACATCTGAAAGTTACGAAAACCCAACAAAATTCTGGAAAATGTTTATTATCACATAATCCTACTTAACCATTGAGACTGATCAAGGTTTTACCACTGTCTCAGCTGGAAAGAAAATATGTGATGCATTCAACGAACACTATTGCACCAGGTTATTTATTTGAAAATGTTGATTTCCCCCCTCTGTGTCTGATCATAGTGCACCTTGCTGGGCAAACAAATTGGGCACTCAGACCTTTTCAGTGAAGCCCTTTATGAATCTTGAAGTGCTTAATGCTCTTTGTTCTATTGATTCAAGAAAGTCCACTGGGGCTGATCAGTTGGAGAAAAGGCTTTCATTATTAGCAGCTCCATTTTTAGTTGATTGCTTAAATTACATATTTTAATCTGACTGTGGTAACAGAGAGCATCACTGACTTTTGGAAAACAGCCTAAGCCCTACCTTTGCATAAAGGGTGGATAAATAATTTTTGACCTGTATCTAAACTTTCATGTCTAGCTGAGGTGAGAAATTGGTAAACAATCAGGTGAGAACATTTTTATCTCAACAATCAATTTTAAATCCTTGTCAATCAGGACTTGTTCAGTCTGGTTATAATACTGTGATAAAAGCATCGAAGGTCTCAAATGATGTTGCTAGTGCACTGGATAACAAGCACGTTTATGCTTTTCATTGATTTATCTAAGGCTTTCGATATTGTTGACCATTAAATTCTTTTGGATTAATTGGATTTGATGAAAAGTTTTGTAATTGGTTTGCAAATGATCTCTGTAGTGGAACACGAGCTGTTGTGGCTGATGGCTATCGGTCCAGCGTTATGAGTATTAACAAAGGTGTGCCACAGGGTCCTATTTTAGAACCACTTTTATTCACAGTTTTCATAGAGGACTTGAAAAACTAAGAAACATCTTGAATCATCTGTACGCGGATGATGCTATTACCTACACAACAGCGCCCTCTTGGTGTAGAAAAACTCAGGTACAGCCACAGAATAATTGGGAAGTTTTGGTGAAGTTTTGAATTTCAGTGAAAGTCTTTGGCCAATTCCAACAACATCAACAGCTAGGTAGTAAAAACAAAAAACAGGTAGTAAAACAACAACAACAAAAAAAGACACGTACACGATCAATAAACCAAACACACCTTTTTAAAACACTTCTGTGTGTTTGGGAAATAAGGACGTGAACCATCACACCACACTCACAATGACCATGGAAGTTGCATTGATCGTTGATTGGCCTGCAGTTGTTGTTGTTGGAATAAAGCTGAACATTATGAAAAATTATGACTGTCAAGACATTTTTTGCTGAGAAATGACTTGATAGGCTGCGGCAAGACTCATTTTTCTTCATTGCTTCAGGGACTAGCTGATCTGATTGGCTCAGTGGATTACTTTGCTTTCATTTACATATGTCACAGTGGTACTTCAGTTACTTTTAAGAAAAAATAAATCCCACAAACTTAACTTACTATATACTATCCCTAATCATGATGCCATACAGTTCTATTGCTTAAAATGGCAAGTCATAACTACAATCATATTCACAACTATACTGCACATTGACAGCTTTTTATTTATTTTTGTATCTTTTCCAGATTTTGAAATTGATGAGGACTGGTGCAACAATGAGGAACTACAATAGCTGAACAAGGACAGAGCAAAGACAGAGGCAGGGGACAACAACTTGTAGCAGCAAGGCTAATGGACTAAAATGGAATGTTTTTAATCCAAATAGGACAGTTTTTGGTGTTTTTCTGCGCTACTCCATGAATGGCATAGTTGCCCCATATAGTTCTATTGGAGCCCAGTTTTTAAAAGAAAGTTTCAGTATACATTATCTGCAAACATACTGTATTTATTAATAGACTCCATGGCCGAGAAAAAATCAAGACCAGTTCCAAAAATACACAAACTGTCCTTTAAGTTGAATGCCATATGATACACTCTCTGGTGTTTCAGTCTGTTTTCCCTGGTTCGCAGCAAGAACTTTAAAGCCAAGGCCAACTTATTTTATCACCCCTCCACATGTGGGAAGGTTATACACCCAGTCATCCTTTATGGAAAAGCTAACTACTGATGACCAGGGAGTTGGTTAACCATCTTTCACCTCTTTTTTTTATATTATGTATGTATTCCACATTGACTTTCTCTAGCCACGATGTTGGTATGCTGGTAACCCTCATGTGAAAGCAGTGAAGCCCCTGAGAATGGACTTTACTCTGATTTGGCTTCTGACCTTGTGCCGTCAGCAGCAGCCACCAGAGCCTCATAACTAGCTGCATCATTGAGCTATGCTGTGGTCTAAAAGGGCTTGATATGGGCTTTTGAAGGCCAGTACTGATAATTAATTAATTTTGGATTGTAGCTGCCAATAACATATATTTTGTGGCAATATTTAATATTTTTAAAATTTCATAGAAAGCTGAAGAAATATGCACATCACATTGCTGAGGTGCTAGGTTAAGATATGATCCCGCAAAGTAGAAAACACACACTCATCTGCTTCAGTGATGGGTCAAACTCAAATTTTTACTGATGAAGAGCTTCGGCTCAAAACATTGTCATTAAATGCAACATTGTCTACACTTTTAAAATTTACAATTTATATGCAAAAAGCTTCCCCCCAGAATGACAAGTATTGAGTGTTTGCCACAGGATTGTGCTCTTGTCAGGGAAGAAGAGACTCTGCCAGAGCACTTAGATCATCATGGGACACAAGAACCATCAATTCCAATAATAATAATGATAAAACATTTTCATACATGATTGCTTGGAATCCAGTCCAGATGCTCTATTAGAGGCAGTTCATGGTTAAAGACTTCCCACTGTCGACCGATTCTTCCATAAATATTATATTCATCATATGAGAGATGAACCACACCAGCTGGTTAATATCGCCCATGTGTGTTTTTGTGTGTCTGTATGGTATCATTTTATTATTAATAAAGACAATATTGGCCTGTGTCTAACCTTAACAATCATGTATTATTGGTGATAATGGCATTCAGCAGCTTGTAAAACAACTGGGCTGAAACTGTTCGAGTCAAACAATTTCCAGACCAAACCAAACCAAACCTCTACTCTCCCACTCCTTCTACCTCTCTCTCTCTCTTTCCTTCTCCCTCCCTCTCTCTCTCTCTCTCTCTCGTTTCCTTAGGTTTCCCCTGGAGCACTTCGGGAAGAAACCCAACGTCAGGCAAACCGCCTGCATCCCACGAGAGAGGGTGACATTCACAACTTGTGTGTGTGTGTGTATGATAGAGAGAGTGAGAGAGAGAGAGAGAGAGAGAGAGAGAGAGAGAGAGAAAGCTGTGGCTAGCCCTAAACCATTAGCCTAGCGGCGCTACAGTAATAACCACAAGACTCAGCCACTACCACAGGCAACGTGTGTTAGTGTGTATGAGTGTGTGCATGCATGAGTGTATGAATGCATATGTGTGTTTGCACATGCACAGCTCTGTATATGTACGTGTCTAAGTGAGTGTATTGATCTGTGTGTGTGTGTGTGTGTGTTTGTGTGTGTGTGTGCACCTGCATCCCTGCTTCCAGTATTTCATATTATTCTTCCCATTATTACATATGTGTGTACTGAACGTGTATATGTGTGTGTATACTGCATGTGTGTTGCATGTATGTATGAGTACTGCATGTATGAATGTGCGTGTGTGTGTACAGTATCTGTGTATGTGCTATGTGTGCGTATACTGCATGTGTGTGTACTATTTGAGTGCTGTATGTGTACAGTACATAAGGAGAAAGACAAACACAGTAGATACACACTATGTGTGTATATGTGCTGGATGTGCATAATACTGCATGTGTGTATACTAGGTGTATACTTCATGTAGTGTCTGTGTGTGTGTGCGCTGCATGTGTGTATATACTTTGTATTTAATGCATGTCTCCAGTTGTGTGTGAGTGTATTGTATCTTAATTAGAAGACTATAGTCCAATCACGGCTCAGCTCTGGAGCCCTGCATCTGTCAGTCCAGCCTTGGCAATGATTGGTTGAGAGGTCCAAAGCCACTGGACAAGGTCACTCCTGATGGATGGATGGATGAGTAGGTAACATTAGCAGTGTGAGGCTCCCATGCTCGCTACATCCGCATACAAAACAGTTTGCCACCAAATATATGCAGGGAACATGAATGACATCATTTTTGAAAAGAGGAATGGTAGAACGAGTCTGCCCTCTCTTGCCTATCTTTCTCCCTCTCTCGCTCTGTCTTTCCTTATCCTCCTCTCCCTCTCCTGCTTCTCCCTCACTTCTTCCCCTCTCTCCCTCTCTCCCTCTCTCTCTCTCTCTCTCTCTCTCTCTGGTTGCTGCAGGGTTGATTGGAGGTTTTGTCACGCCTGCTTTGACAGGCCGGGCAGAGCTCAGGTCCCAACGGTTTGGCAATTATCCTCTAACCCAGCAGCCTACTGCACACACACACACACACACACACACATACACACACACACACACACACATACACACACACATGCACACACACACACACACACGGCCTGCATGTCAATACGTCAGAGATGGGGAGACAGGCTGTCTGTGTTTTCCATCTCCTCTTTTTCTCTCTCTACATCTGTCTCTCTCTCTCTCTCTTTCTCTCTCTCTCTCTCATTAGCCGGGTGCATTTTAGAGAGGAGGTAGGTATGAAACTCTAGAGACTCTTAACATTCCACTCTAATATACAGTCCATCTTAAGCCGTCCAGAGCCTGAACTCCACACACTCATACTCACAATCACACACAACACACACCCGCACTCACACACACACACACGCGCGCACACACACACACACACTCGCTCACTGTAATCCTGGGAGATCCGAAGCGCTCCTCTTCCTCTTGCTAAGTAGCGTTGGACCCGTCTACAGACACGCTGACAGTCTCTCCAGCTTAGCAAATGTACCGCAGCTTGTCAAGTTCAGGAAGTAGCTTAGGCTCAGGAATTAGCTTAAACATGCACTTTAGAAACACGTAAGAAGCCACATTGTTCGTACTCATCTTAAAGCTGCAACATGTAACTTTTTATACACACACACACACACACACACAAAAAGAAAAAAAATACAAGTTAATAGGCTATATCCTGCATGATGAGACCATGACCATGTGTGTTCATGCCTAAATGTCCCTGTATGCATGAAACTCCTTGTCCAGTGATATTCAGAACACTTCAGGGCGTTTACCATCTGCAATGGGAATAGTCATGGATGTGATGGGAACAATCATGGACAGAGCAAGGAAGTCATAATAATAATGGTGAAAACCAGTTTTAAGAGAGAAAGAGAGAGACAGCAGCGATGGTCGAGCGAGCTGGACACGGAATGAAGAGAGAGAGCAGAAGTAGCAAAAACAAATGTTTTGCAAAGGTTTTATTTCTTCATCATACAGTCATAGCTGTGCACAAAAACATCAGGCTGATAGACTCAGCAGCATGCAAGATTAGCAGCAGACGGACACACACACACACACAGACACACACAGGAACAAACACATTCTCCCCTCTAGGCTGCTGCCTGGCGGACATAGAGAGAAGGGTGTGCAAGGGTGCTTTTGCAGGAGTTGTGGTTTTATATTAAACTGTCATGACTCAAATCGAATCAAGCTACCAATCATCTCAGTGCCAAAGATGTCTTGCGTTGCTCCCTCAGACAAACTTAACACTGCCTGCTGTAATTATGGTACATTAGCTTAGCTTCCTACAGAATGGCAGAGAAGGAACCAGGCTGGCCAATTTCACTGCATTGGCATTGGAGCTACGTGCATAAGAGTGCATGTGGTTGGGAGGGACTTGGAGGAGGCACTGAGTTTCAGGGGTGGGACTGTTATAAAAATAAAAATAAAAATTCAAAAAATCCAAGGGTTTACGACAGAAGTCAGAGTCCAGTCCAGAAGATGGTGATTTACTGGTAATTTATCATATTACATTGGTGAAAGTACACTGATGCCAGGATTGTCTATCTAAAACGTAGAGAACGTCCTGTATC
>OMLB01038789.1:3224-16411 GCA_900302555.1 Myripristis jacobus | reverse complement strand
AGGCTGTTAATTTTTCCAGAGATTGCAATTATGTGATCACGCAGTTGGAGGATTGAGAAGCCCACCACAGAGCCTTAAAGGACTGGTTGGCGCTGCTTCCTGACTGGGTATTGACCTCCTCCTTCACTGTGATTCTGCCGTCCTGTCAGCCCTTCAGATACACACACAAAGGATAGGCTGCACTGTTTGACCCTGGTCTCGACAGGGATGATATGGTATGGACACCCCTTTGAAATAGTTTACTTCAAAATAAATACTTAATGCAGTGTGCTTTTTCTGATGAAATAATTCATTGAACATTCTAACATTTGTAATAGCTAACCAGTCCCTCACAACGGTGGAAGAGTAAGACTCAAGGTTGATCAATAGAGGCCTTAGGGGTTTTATTTTCTGTTCCTTGATCAAGGCTGCCAGATTAGTATAGGTACAGTGTAAATAGAACGGCTCCCTGAGCATAGGCGGCGGCTCGGCGGCACAGGTTGGAGCATCGCTGCCTCATTAATATGATTAGGAAAACAGCCTTCGGGCAATAAGGATGCAGAGCAGCCCACACCAAGGCTCAGTGGATGCCGAGAACAGTACAGCGGCACAATGGCAGGGTCTCATTCTGTTTTTCTTGGCTCCACTTTTGCGAGTCCACCGTTCTACACAGAATGTATAAATAGTGCACAAGAAGGGAAGACGTGTGACCAAAAACAAGGGGAGAGATTGTAGACTTCTCAAAAGATAAATGTTTTTTTTGTTTGTTTGTTTGTTTGTTTGTTTTCTTGGGCTGGTCTGTGGTGAGAACTATAACTGCTCAGAACAGGGATTTGTTTTTCTTTAACTAGTGAAATCTCTTTTTTTTGTAACATTTCATGTGCGATTTCATACTAATTAATTTGTTCAGTTTTATGTAAAAGTAAATCTCCTGTCTCTCTCTCTCTCTTTCTCTCTTTCCAAACAAGCTGGTCTCTTTCACAGAATTCACTGTATTTTCACACACTGCATAGCCCCCATCATCATACTGTCTTGACTGTGAGGAGTGGAAATAAGAGACATTTCTGCTAGGGATATTGTAAGCGTCGATTAATTTTACGAATTTTTTCAGCTTTATTGCTTTTGAAGTTAGCAAATTTATGTGACTTTTTTTGCAACAAAGGCTGTGACAAAAAATCTGATAAAATACCAGTGATGATATTATTGATTAGTGTTAGCAATGCCTTCATTCTGTCTCATTTACGATCTGTTTAGTTTCAGAACCCATCAAACAATTTTTTTTTACCCCCCCTCTACTCCCTCCCAAGTGGTTGTCATCTAGTGAGTAATTACCATTGGTCTGTGTGTCATAATCCAGAAAGCATAGTGACACTTCTACTGATCTATTCATCTTTTGGTGCTGATGACGTCTCCCTGCCAACCATTGAAACAGGTTGTCAGCTCCTCAATCGAACAGACAGACAACACAAAGTGTTATTAGTATGTGTTCCATATTCAGCAAAATAGGTGGAAGTGGAGACCGAAGTGTGCTGCTCAACGTGGCAAAGCCACTTCCTGGTAGCAGGAATCATGATAATCATGACAATGATCTTAGTAACAATCAATATTACAGTCATATTATAGGGATAACATGTCTATTAGCTATATATTTAAACTATGTTGTCAATTAAAGGAGCATGAGCATTCCTTTTTTGTAATTCAAGTGTTTTATTGCATTTTCCACTGTATTAACAATGTAATGCAACATAATACAACGCATTACCTTACACCAACAAGAAACCAATTAACAAAACAAATCCAACAAACAGCAAGTCTTGACATTAGACAGTGAAAAATAATAATACTACTAATAAAGAAACTAATAATAAAATAAAAAGAGGGAGAGGGAAAAATTAAGGTAGAAAGCACATTCACAAATAAAAAGGTATGAATATTTTCAGTCCTTTACTTTTCTTTCTTTATGAACATTAAAAAATTAGACCAGACTTCATAAATTCTCACTTATCATTAGTCCTTGCTATTCAAAAGAGTGTGAGCATTTCTAAGTCAGGAGAAGTAGCCTATGACAATATCCTACTAATTATTCAAATTCAGTTTTTGCTGCTGTTTGGTAAATCTCAGTTATTTCTGCGTTGAGATTGTTGGGACCCCATTGCATAATTTCAGTATCAATGAGATAATAAGTAGCATGGCCTTTTTACTCATGAGCAGTGCAATTACAAAGAACAAAAGTTCACAGATTGGAGTTTTTCACGTCTCACACACCTGTAAGTCTTTTCTGCTGTGCAGTGTAGCCTCAGTGGAGAGCAAGCATGCAAACTCAACTATTCCTGAATTCTGTATTGTTGTGTGATTGTGAAGATAACGTGGAGGTTGTGCTTTATTTGTAATGTAAGCTCCAAAGTCCCAGTAGCCTTTAGAGGTTTATATGAAAATGCAAAAACCACAAAGGGCTGGTGTCCTCAGGTTTGCTTCAAGAGGTTAGTGTCTAAGGACCTTTGAAGAGCAGATTATGATTATGTGCCTGTGGCCGGGCTGAAGGTTTAGATGGTGTTTCCAGTACCGCAGATTACCAGTAGATGGTACTCTACTGTGGGGCTACGCAGGAAAATGGTAGTACAGTGTACACTGTTGTGTGAAAAAGAAGGGAAGCAGACTCTGAAGCAAATTAAATACTAGAGCATCAAGGTCCTTAGATAACGCATATTTAAGTGAAATCATTTTCTATAAGGCTGCTCCGGCGTGCCACAGTCTATATTTGTGATTGTTCAAACACACACGCATAGATGATGGGGATTTAAAAGCTTTGCAAAAATGAACATGAAAACAAATTGATCACTGAGAGCCAATTCATTAGTAGAGAATTGAGCGTGAACCCCCCTGCGCTTGTCCAGTGATAGACAACAGCAGATGGCACCTGGCTGGATCCGCCGCCCCTGTCAGCAAGAATGTTAGGTGGAGTTTACTCTGCTGGGTGATGGAAAAGCCCGATTATTCCTGTCAAAAAAAAAAAGAAAAAAAAGAAGAAAAAGCCGGCGACAATGCAGCCTGGAGCTTTGTTTCCCCATTTTCAAAGGCATTTGTTCTTTGATAAGGTCCCGGAAACAGTTAGCGACATGCTGGTGGGAACCTATGGAAAAGAATACACTTTCTATCAATTGTGTTTTTCTTATCCCCTGGTGGCGTTCGCTGGGTGTGGGAATAGGCAGCATTCTGGGCACTGCCGCTCTGAGATAGCATTCACAGACCAGAGCACAGAACAGGCTGCATTCAGCCCAGGGAACCAGGGGCCCTACACCGTAGAATGGTACACAGGGATGGACAATGTACACTATCTTTGGTGTAAACACAAAGAACCAAGGAAAGATTTTATTGTAAGGTTTGGCAGGAGTGTTTGCAGACTCTTTGCAGGCCTTCCCTCCCCCCTCTCTCGCTCTCACTCTCTTTATTTGTTTCCCTCCCATCTTTTCCCATAACGTAACATAACATAGGTGACTTGGTTTGGATAATATGAGCAGATGTAAATACGGGTAACTCTTCAACCCTCTCTCGCTCGCTTCTTCTCTTTTTCTGACAATGCGCGCATA
Organism: Myripristis jacobus; assembly: GCA_900302555.1. NCBI lineage: Eukaryota > Metazoa > Chordata > Actinopteri > Holocentriformes > Holocentridae > Myripristis > Myripristis jacobus. The sequence continues at coordinate 12,845 of OMLB01038789.1, read as the reverse complement.
GCTTCACCTGTTTTTTCTCCCCTTTCCTTTGCCACTTCCACTCCTCCACTCCCATCCAGCTTCTTTCCAAAGATTCTGTCTCTCCACCCAGCCTCTAACGCGGGATTTGCTAAAAACTGACACGAGGTGGAGGCTCCATCATCTCCCTGTCTAAATGTGAGAGAGGAAACGAGTGGAATTTTCACCAGGGAGATGTTTTTTTTCCCCCCCTTGCTCCATCAAATCTTACAAATAAACATTTGTGCAGCGTGTGTTACAAAACAGAGGGCAGATATCGCAAGTGATAATTCAATTGATTATTGTTAATAATTGGCATTTCACCATGCCGAATTGCTCCGCTGATTTGTGATCATTCAGCGGTGGAGCTCATCAAATGATGTGAAGGCTAAGCATTTTTAATAGAAGTTGGACCCACTGCTGCCACCCACAGAGACACCACATTGCATTGGGTAAATTAGTATTATGATTTTAAGGGATAAATACCCGTTCCACCTAATTAATCCACCACATCACAGGGGGATATGACACCATGAGCCCAATAGATCAAGGACCAGAGATCAAAGGCACCACCACTGTTAGAATCCTACACAGGCAAAAAGAAGGTTTCTTGTTTATTTCTATGTACAGATGGTCTGTGAACTAATGGCTAAAGAATACAGCAATATACGCAAATTTGTTTATTAGTTGTTGATTGAAGGATGTTGTACCACCAACAAACATGTCTAATTAGGCAGTGGGTTTTCGAGAAAAAAAAAAAAAAAAAAAAAGTTCAACAGTCAGGCTGAAAATTTTCCATTAGCATAATGTGTCCACGGCGAGCTAAAGTGTGTGGCTTGCATTAAACTACCATTTGTAGTTCAACTGCTTCTGATCAATATGTAAACTGGGATGTGATCAATATGTTAACTGGAAAGCCCTTCATTTAAAAACTTCTTGATGGTTCACAGTCAAAGCTGTTAATGAAATTGATTGTTTGGTCTGGCCTGGAGCTCTGATGGTAGCAAAAATATCAGCACACGAGAACCCAAAAGATCATTAACAGCTTCAAAGAGACAATTTATAGTTGCCTGCTACATGAATAATAATAAAAAAAAATCTTTTAGAAATGACTTGTTTTTTTTTTTAAATTCATCACTCCTGGCAGAAAACAACATTTAGCCATAGATGCATTGTTTTCTGCATTTTCCCCTGACTTTACTGTGAACTGCTGTGATGAAATTAATGGCATCATAAAATAATTTACACCCAATCTTGGATGTTTTATCTGGGCTGCTTTGTAGTGGTCAGTGCGTATTTTATTTTTATTTTTTTGTTTATTTAACATAATATTTTTGTGGCGCTGTGGTGAATTATTTTGCTCTTCTGAATTGACATTTTTAATGCACAGTGATTGTCGACGGATATAAAGAGGACTTCCAAACAGCATAATTTTGTTGTTTGGAAAAGCCCTTCATTAAGCGCAGAGCTGTTTACGCACTCGGGCCTGTCCTCTGCCTGACATGCAGCGAGGAAGGAGCGAGCTCGGGCCCTCTCTTTATTTAACACACTGGCTGCGCTCTAAAAAAAAATGTCAGTGTCCTGCCAAGTTTACCACATATTCACTGTTTACTGATGGCTGTTACACATGTGGTTTTTGCATATGCTCTCCTCTCCCACTTAAATCATCTGTGGTCCCTCAGCTTTCTTTTGACATGTGCAGCGTTGGTGCTGCCATTGCGGCTTAAATTTTTCAAGCAAAGAAAAGGCATTTGTATGAAATAATAATGACCGTTTCAGACATTTATATTTTCTGTGTCTGTCATTTCTCCTTCCCTTTCTCTCCGTGCGCACCACAATACCCCTACCTCCCCAAGTACATCTCCGTCATTAGTTTGTTTATTCAGTTATTCATTGTTTGCATTTTTATTTAATTTCGTTCAGCTTATCATGAGAAACAATAATCTAATTTTGGTGTGTACGCCAGTTTCTGTTGAAGGAAGCAACTAATGAGGTTTTGCTGCCCGTTTACCCTGCCTGACCCCAGATAAACCTTCTTTACACACCCCATTCCCTGAATCGCTCTATCGCCCCATCCCTCTATCCCTCTGATTCATAATGACTTGCTAACTAAAAAAAAACCCCACAACCACAGCCGCCAACAAAGCTGGGAATGGGTCCTTCTCTCAGAGGACTAGCTCCCTGAGGTCAGAGATCCTGACTGACTTGGGACAACAGCCTGTCTTCAATAATTCATATGTCACTGTTGAGTGCTTCATTAATATACTATATCGTGGAATATAACAAAAACAAGACTATCCATTATATTGGCGTATTCATAGAACAGCAGTTGAAATTTACTGGTTTGTGTCACTGCACTCTGAGGAGAGGTTTTTGTTGAAAGTGACTCGAAAATTCTCCATAATTTCTTAAAGGTTCAGTGTGAAAATTCCCACCTCTGCACTTCAGTCGGGCTGCGTTAATGGAAAATGCTGTACACAATTCTTGTGTTGCAGAATCTCTGTCAAAGAGGTGCTATTTGTTTTTGTCGTTCCGTTCCTTTTGTGCAGGCACGCCTACAGTCTCCGCAGAGTGTGGATGTCACAATGCATTAGGAAGTATGAGATTCAGGATGTTCCATTTAATCTCCTTGACTTCCCCAGTTAGCAGAGGAGCCAAGCAACAGCTGAGGGAGCCCCAGCATCCTGTAGAACAAAGCTGGCTGACATGCTCTTTGCCTGAGGGGCCTGCGCTCGCCCTCTCACAGGCATAGTCGGCAAGCATGTACAACAATGAGAAACCAGTCAGCTGACAGAAACGCTAAGCTGCAGTCACTTTGGATGACAACAGAGCATGAGAGACGCAGCGGCAGCCCTGGTCTGGGACTCAGTGCAAACAGCTTGTAGAGAGAGGGCCCAATCAGAGCTATCAGTCAGTTCCTCTGTCACAGCCACTGGAGTTTAGTTGTAATGCTGGAGACTTAACACGTGGTGTGGTGACAACATTTGGCCATTAAAGGCCCAGACAGATTGATTTTTTTGAGCGCAGTATCAACAAAACATATATACTTCACATTTCTGCTAATCTTTTCCCAAAGCAAGCTGTCGTATTTTAGAACTGTGATATCGTTTTTCCTCCCTTTTATCCAGCCATTGGTTTCCGTTCTTTCCACTACGATATGAAACTCTGACAAACTGTCTTCACACCAGTATTCCATCACTGTAATAAAGTCGTCCACATTAGTTTTCCTAAAAGCAGCAGCACTGTTGTGTTTCGACGACTTGAAATTGGACAGAGTGACACGGTCCCTCTGCCAGAAAATGGTCCGTAGGGAATTGTTTGCTTTACACAGCCAGTTATCGGCTCTGTGGTTTATGTTAATAGTGTTAGCTGCAGAAGCAGAATATTATAAAAAATCACATTTGAAAATGGAAAGATTTTGATTCTAGGGCAAACGGGCCAATATCACCGGTGTGGTCGTTTAACAAACAAAATACAGTATCACAACCTGCATGTGACTGTGGTTTGTTCACTTTGAAACCTCCATCTTTGCAAATTCAGTAAGTTGAAATCACTGGTCACTCTGATTACCCAGAGTGGTGCCGAGGCTCAGGGTTAAATAGGAGCAGATGCCTCCTCTACAAGAATGGCGAGTGATTCTCCTCAGCTCCAGCCCTGGACCATTCTCAGGCCGCTCAGTTCATTCCCCCTCCCATGTAATAATGATCCATGGCAAGATGACACGGCTGACCCCCCTGACCCAAAAGGGCACAGAAATTATAATCAAGAGAGTTATTTAGATTGACCTGATTTGATGCTCAGCTGATTCGTCCCTCTGTGTCAGTCTCTAGTTGACCCTTTCCTGTTTACAACCCGGTTTGGAATCGGGTTACTGCCAAAGGTATGATTGAGTATGATTGAGTTTTGAAGGGCCACCCTGTGCACAGAAAAGCGGGCTATTTTGTGCAGCAAATTTAGAAAGAAAAAGAGGTGGGGATTGTTGTAGTGGTCGCATAAAAGCAAAAGTATAAAGAAATAAGAGCTCCGACTGGAATCCTGATGTTATAAGGAATCGGGAGTCCATAAACAAATCCAAGACACCAAAGAGCCATTGTAATCCTATAATAAATTTTAGGACACCATATTATAAACGCGTGAATAAGCTAGAAGCCGGATTTTATGTTCCATAAAAATATTACAGTGACACCACTGGATATTAAAAAAAAGCACAAAGTATGATATGGTGTCTATAAACTCTACTGAGCACTATATGACTCCATAGGAATATTATTGCAGTAATATAGTCACAATCACATGGGTGCAGGCTCTCCTACCACCTCTCCTGCTAACAGGAAAAGAGGCCCGCTCTAAAGGGTCATATGGCCCATCTTTGGCTTGTCTGCTGGTACCCCCGTGTATCTCAGGGGTACATGAGCCTCCTCGGCATCCACCACTTCTCTCATTAGCACATGCCAGGCTGCTAGTTGCTGCGACTAGATCCAGGGCATGTCAGGAGCCATGTCTAGCAGCCACTTGAAATGACAAGACGAGAGCGAGGGCCAGGGGCTGGCATATGGCGCTGATTAGCAGTCGAGTTTACAGGGGTTCTCCATCCACAGGACATAATCAGACCTACTCCCAGCATCCTGCCCACTGAACATCATCGCACACACATCGTCTCCCTTGATATGTCACCGAAAAGACATTATATTCCATTATTTTAACTTTTCCTATAGGAAAGCGGGAAGCTGTGTCTGTTAAACGGGGCCTTAGTTGATTGATACAGATATGTGTTCGATGATTTTCTTGTAAGCAGGTCTTTTGGAATTAATGAAAATGAAAAGCAAGTTCTCGTGCTTACCCTGAGGGACCTTGTCAAATGTTGATGGATTTCTGTGTGCACTGACAAGTAAAAACTAATATCTAGAAAATAAGAAATCACAAAACTATTCTACATATTAATGAGTGATTTCAAACAGTCTATGCCCCGCGCTGGATGCACCGCCCTCCCCACCAGGCACGGAGCACAACTCCCCTCAAACAAAACTTTCTGTGCCACAGTCGAAGCAGCAACATCTGGCTCCTCGTGTAGGCAGTTATTAGGATCAAATTAAGTAGAAATGAATGGGATGATACATGACAGGGTGCAGATGTTCAAAGCCGTGGTGTGAAAATCTGAGGGCAGAAAACAGCTTAATGAATTCTGCGTCTTACAGCGGGGGTGAGGCTTTGGGTTCACAGGTTAAAAAAAAAAAAGCCTAATTAAATTCCAGAGCAGACACACAGGAAAATAAATGTTTGTTGCTCTTCGCTCCCCTTATTCGCTTATGGCGCGCTTGCGGAGGGACAATGTTTTGATTGGCTGTTAATTGAGCAGTAGAGGAAAGTGGAGATGAATGGCCTGCTCTTTTGTGAATTTATCGACAGATGTGACATAAGACTCGGGCCTCTACACCCTTGTTAGCATGCTTGTCATATTAGTTTATCAGTCACTAGGCCCAGTGTGGCATCAGAACGTAGCAACATCTATCGCCTTTGTTTATCTTAAACGCAGTGGAATGAAGAAAAAATAGACTTTATTCTAATTTATTTTGTCATTGTAAAAGGCTGTTTTTTTGTGCCTTGCTTTTGTATCCTTTGAAAATGCTGGCGCATCAGCTCTGTAAAACAATAGCATCGTAAATTTGAGATAATTTACGTCAGCAAATGAGATTTACCCTGCAAAAATCTGTGAAAATCTATAAATTGCATGCTCCGAATTTATTGACAATATCAATTTGAAATAGGAGCACCACTTTTGCAGCAAGGGAGCACATGAAATAAAAATTCAGCAGTTTTGACCAAAAAAAAAAAAAAAAAAAAAAAAAAAAAAAGCTAAGAGTAGATTCACAGGCAAGCATTCCTTTTTTATGTCCTCTACAAATACGCATCCCACACAAACATAATGTACTTTCTCTTTAGCACCTCTGCCAGGTAGAGAGCAGGCACACACACACGCACACACACTGTCCCACAGATACCCACTCACATCACAGTTCTCAGGTGACAGCTGGTTGCTATAGAGCCACAAGACTTCAGCCAGAGAGGGAAAATCCTTTTTTTTTTTTTTTTTTTTTTTCAAATGTCGTCACACACATCTTAATGTGACTTTTTAGCTGGCTGTGTCGATTGGAGCCGAAGGACTCGATCATGACTTCATTGTTGAATCACAATTCTCTTAATTACGTCCTTGAGATCTATTATTTTAGTTTATTTTCCTTCCGTGGTGTGGGGCTGCTTCTCCTCTAAATCACCCAGTCTCCCCTTCCTCGTTAAAGTCTGCTCGGCCCGCATACTGAGCTCCGGAGCTGCACAGGGCCAAGTCTAATTTACACATTTTCACCGGCATAATGTTTAAGGGCTTTTTCCCCCCTCAGTGTGTGTTAGGGAGAAATGCAAGTTATGAGGTTCTAGCTGTGTGACACTCAGGTTGGGGTTAAACACACTATCCCAGATCACAACATCCCAATAATTGCTTATTTGCCTCCAAAGGACAGATATGGATATTTATAGGGTTATATTTACGCAGTGTTGGAATTACTCTGTTTGTGAGGAACAAGTGAGAGCACTCAGATTATATTTTACACGGAAAAGTAACTTCATATATTAGTTTTTAATATCTTTTCCAGGAAATCTTTCATCAATTTGAAATCAGTTCCAGTGCAATTTATGCCAACTGTTTTTGAAAAGAAAATATAGCTGTTTTTCCTTCAGTGTATTATATATTTTATGCTTTGAACGACCGTATCATTAATGCTACCACCACACCAAAAACAAAGGCTACTGCTTTGAAATCAGAGGCCATTTTATTTTTCATCGACTTGCTTGTCCACCTTTAACATTACCAACAATAGTTTCCCCAGCTAACACAAAACCTCTGCCTTTAATGGAAGTAACATGTAAAATAAGCAGTTACTTGGAATGGAAACGATGCAGCCGAGCAGCTTACCTTTAATAATAGTGTTCCACAGAACTGTATTTGTTCTGTGTGGTTGTTGGAGTCGGTGCTGCAGACAGCACACGCTGGCCATCTGCATGGTATGAAGAGCAAAACAAAGGAAAGAATGAAAAAAAAGGGATTTGCCTGCAGAAGTTAAAAATGTAACAGCTGTAAGAATAATAAGAATAAAAAATGTTTCAGGCAGTTGGTGAAAACATGTATACAGACATATGTTTGCTGCTACACAGAAACACATTTGAATATGTGAGTATTTGTGCTACCCAATAATTAGATTTTTAATTTGTTCCATATACCAGGCATCAACAAAAAAGATGATCTTGTGTTTTTCTTGATTTACCATATTGCACTGACTTAAGCACAATGATGGAACGAGTACTACAAATTGCCACTCGGGTGGAAATACTGTTTTACTTCAGTTGAAATAAATGTACTCAGCGTAAGAGTTACTGTTTCCAAACAGTCACTGTGTTCGCTGTGATCTTTTCCATGCAGTTAGAAAAGGAGGAGAGAACACGCTTCAAACTACATTATTTTAAAGGGGCATTCTGCAAAACTGCTGAAGGTTGATTGAAGTGAGGACTCTGTAGACTCAACTGACAAATGTGGAATAAGCACATAGTATGGTGTTTTTTTAATGATTTCTGCTTTTATTTTGACAGTCACAGTAGAGAGAGACAGGAAAGGTAGGGAGAGAGAGGTAATGACATGCAGAAAAGGGCCTGTGGTCTGATTCAAACCCACGACACTGTGACTGGGACTCAGGCCTGGCACATGGTACGCGCGTTTTACCGGTGAGCCACCAGGGCGCCCCTCTTACTCCACTTTTTTTTGTCAGTTGAATCTAAATGGTCCTCATTTCCATCAAGCATCTACAGTTTTTCATGGTGCATCTTTTATTGTGAAATTTGGAAATGACGAAAAGTAGAACCAGATTCCTCGTCTCATCTTTGCTGACTGAGCTTTTATTGTGAAAGGTGCCACTATCTGTAACTGATCATTTATTCTCTGTGGTGGATGTGATTCAAGCAAAAATGTACTTAAGTAAAAAACTTAAAAAACAAAACAAAACCCAAAAAGCACAATTACAAAAAAAGCTACTCAGTTACAGAAACGTGAGTAAATGCCATTAGATACTTCCACCTCTGCTTGAGCACAATGCAAAGCAATTAGTAAGCTGAGTCCAAGATTTTTCTCTTGGTGGCATCCAGAAGGTTTTTCTTTCTTTTTTTTTACAATTCCAAGTAAAGAGCAGGTGAGTTATTTCTTTGGCAGTGTTTTTGCACATGACTGCGTCGGTGCGTATTACAGAGCACCCTATAAAATGGTTTAAGTGCAGACCTGCTCCTCTGCACCGGAGATGTGTCAGGTTTTGCGCCGTATAGCACGTTCTGACAGGGATACACACATTTTGGCTCGTCCACGGCTAGGACCGGCTATCTGTTCACTACAAGACCGGCGGGAATCCGGACCTTTGGTCTTTGTCGACCTTGCATGACGTGATCCAGAGAAGGAAAAGAAACATCGGGTACATTCATGTCCAGCCGTATGCAAATGCAAAGACAAACATACGTACAAACACGCACGCACACATACACACACTTCCCCAAGTTCTTTGCAAGCACACTCAATCTTTCTGGGCTGGCACTTCCAACAGGAAACTGACAGTATTATGTGACACCATGGAATGTTCTAGGGAGCTGCAGCCTAGCAGCGCTGACCTACACCCAACAACAATACCTCTTTTTGTCCTGCCTTTCCCTCAAAACCTCAGCTCCCTTCTCAAATGCAGGTGGTGCTCAGCAACATACATGTTTTTTTTGTCGGCAGTAATAATTACAAAAAATGAAGTCACTGTTCCTTAGCGCAAATCAGAGCACTCAAGGGAATGACACAATTCTCTCTGTATACGGCTTTACAAGTTAAAAAAGAACAGTGTATTACAGTGCACGCCAGCTCTCAGGCAGGTTGATCAAAAATAGAATTTAATTAGTGAACCTATAAAACAGAGAAAAATGTTGGAAAAATTGAATGTATGGGCTTTAATTCAAAATACTGACAGGTTTGACAACATTTTGGGTCCTATGGGAACCTTCAGTATATCTGAAAAACATTTGGCAAGAAAATAATTGCGGATGCTCTACAGAAAATATAAAATGCATTATTTAGCTCTGTGATTGGATGTTTGATTATCCTTGCCAACAAAACTTAAAAAAAAAAAAAATCATTTATCTTATTCTGTACCCAACAGAAAGTGTACAAACAAATCACAGATTAAGCTTCCATTTTTCTCATTATTATTAACACTTCCAACGGCTAAATGATGAATCTTATGTTTTATTTCCACAACAACATTCTTTAACACATTAAATGTGTTAAAATGTGTTTTTTCAGTGTACTATAAATGCCTTTTTATAAAATATTAGCTCAGAGATTGTTCCAGTTTCCTTTTACTGGGTGTTTTATTTCTGTTCTATACATTATAATGACTGAAGTTATTCTGCTCCGTTTCCTTGGATTTTCAGTTAAGAGGTTTGGATGAGAGGTAAGAAATAATGTGACACCCTGCCAAGTTGCAGTTTGTCGGGTTTGAGGACCAGTCTTCCTTCTTTGGAGACTTGAATTACATCAGTCAATTCCAGGTTTTT